>APFE030043358.1:61130-79302 GCA_000404065.3 Pinus taeda | reverse complement strand
AAAAAATGAATAATTGGAAAAATTTAAAAATTTTTCCAAAGTCAAAATAAGTCAAATTTTGACATGGAAGTCAAGCAAGGGATCAAGGTAGATGTGGCAAGCAATGTGGGGCCCACCTCAAGTCAAAGTTTCAGCAGCCAGTCAAAGTCAAAGAAAGTCAACTCAAAGTCAAAGTCAAAGCAAGTCAAGTCAAAGGCAAATGGAATTTCTTAAGTTACAACTTTGATTTAATTTATTATAAGGTTAAAAATAAATTATTATAAGTGGGTATGGACCCCACCTCAAGCCCACCATAAAATACATATTATTCAGCCAAAAAAAAAAATTCCGTATGCTGTCTGTACGAAGCCCAGCGACAATGTTTAAGTGGTAAGTCAAAAGGTATTAACGTAGATATCTCCAGCAGCATAGTTATACGCATATATATCAGCATCAACGCAGGACAACAAGGATTATTGGGCAGTCAGGCAACAACGTACGCATGCCAGAAAGCTTCCACGCTGGCCCATTCACTCAGTGAATACACAACTGTCACGGTGGGCAGCGTTCTATGGTTTACAAGTCACGTGGGCAGCATAACAACGCAGATTATAACAGCAGCATTACGTGGACAGCATATTAACGTTGGCAGCCCACTCATACACAGCAGTTAACGCATGTTTACACGCCATTTCACTCACAGTTATATCAGCAGTTACGTATTACACAGCCAGTTTCAACGTGGGCATGTTCAGCTGTTTATATGTGCAGTCCATGCATCAGTTAATGTGGACAGCCAAGCTACAACAATTAAAACAGCAGTTAACACTCAGTTTAATTAACAAGGACAACAGTTGGTACGTACAGCTAGTTAATCAGTAGTCTAAAGGGCAGTTCCAGCAAAGCAAAGGCAGCCACGTGTTTATCTACAGCAGTTATCTTCACACATGGACAGTCATAGCAGCCACTTGTCATTTCATTTTTTCATTGGGATCTTCCTGATTGCCATTTGTCATTGGAAATTTGCCTTGGGATCATCTCCCATTTTCCTATTTATATGAGCCTTGGGCTCTTATTGTATATCATAGAACGAGCTATTGTGCTGGCGGAGACTCTGCCAGATTTTGTACTCAGCGTTCACATTAATAAATAAAAGTCTTTGGGGTTACCAGCTTCTCTTGTGGTGCATGCCTTAGTACATGAGGTATACCTGTGTCGTTTAATATTCATGTGATTTTCATTTGCTATCTAGTTGTTTTCCATTTTGCCTGAAGGCACTATTGTCTAGGGAGGAGAGATTTGCAGTTATCTCAAATCTCTTCTGGGCTTGGTATATTTTGTACACTTGTTGTAGCTTGTCCATTCTCGGTTGAATGACAAGCTCAACTTGGTCTCTATATGCCAAGTCTCTTTTTGCACTAACAATTCGTTTGCAAGTGTTTTCTGTGTTTTCAAGGGACAGGTTGCCAGCTCTGTTGGAGTGTGAGGACTTCTTCGGCGGGAATAGTCACCTCCAAGGATATCAAGGGTCCCACATGCTGTTCAAGCCAGCAATCTCATAAGATATCAAAAAGATTTACTCAAGAGGGAGTTTCTTGAGCCCTTAGCTTAGTTTCTATTTTGAAAAGTTATCACAAATTTTCTCCTTTCATTTAAAAGCATTTGTTTTCATTCTGAGCATAAAAAGAAATACAAATAAAAATCTTTTCATTTCTGAAAGAGCAACGTTTTGAAGGCACTGGTCATTTATGTGTTTCATGCTTATCGTATGGTTAATGGCTATTGCTTATATCATGTTTTGCTTATAGATCTTAGATTAACAATCTTATTTAACTCTAATAATTCTCCTAGAACTTTACATCTTAGCTTTTAGTTTAACTTTCCATTTAGGGACCACCCCCCTAAGCTAAACTAGGAGATAGCTAAAACGGAGAGAGTTGGGATCAGTGTGACAGCCCCTTCTCTGAGTTCCCTGCCACCAACCACACCTTGTGGGGTTGAAGGCTTTTCTCGCTAACTGGTAGGTAGGTGCGGGCGGCAGGGTCAACACCCCCTTGGTAGCAAAACTGGTACATGAACCTATAAACTCTACTAAAATTGTGCAACTACCCTGTGTAACTGCTTTCTTCTTTTAAGGCTCTTTTTCCTTATGTTGACTCTTGTTCTCTGCACTTATTCAACCACATAAACCTTTTGACATATTACCATAACATATCGAAAATAAATTGACTATCAAAAAGATTAAAATGGAGTAGGTCAAAATGTTGAGGTATAATTAGGGTTTGTTCAACAAAATTAGGGTCTTGTATATTTCTTTTCCAATGAGGTAACATGTCATTCCTCCATAGCTTCGACAACCTTAGCAAGGAGGTCTAACTTGTTTTGGCTTCTTGTCATCCTTCTGGTAGCTTTCTGTATGTTTTTGCTAGCCTCTAGGGTTTCTTTCCCTTTTCTATCTGCATACTCTGTTTTCCTTTGTTTGATGGCCTTCTTTTTACTCTTTGAAACTTGCACAATCTCTTCATCTTCATCAAGAATCACTGTCTCCTTCAGCTTAGGGTTGATTTTTGCCTTTAAACCCAGGCTTAGTTTGTTTGTAGGGCGAGTGTGAGGTTTTCTACAGTAAACCCTAAGCTCCGTTTCTACTTCTTCATCCCATGTTTCCATTTTTTGTTTGCCTTTTTCACTTTTTGCTGTTTTCTCTTTTGCCTCTTCTTCTAGCATTTGCTTTTGCTGTCTTCTTGTTCTCCTCTCATAGACCCTAACCTCTGGTTCTTTTACAGGGTTTTCTTCATGTTCTTTAACAGGGATATGGCTAGGCTCTCCCTTTATTTCCTGAGCTAGGGTTTGGACAAAAACTTTAGTTTGGCCTCTCCTTGGTCTTTTAGGTGCAGGTTGTCTTATGTTTCTCTATCTCAATTGTTCTACCTGCTTGTTCATCTCATGAGTATATAGTATTTTTATCAGGCCGTGATGACAAAGATCATGAGGTTGCAACTCAGGCCTGGTTCTAGATTTGGTAGACATCTTCAACAAACTTTGATGAAGAAAATAGGTCAAATTCATCTTACTATACCCTGCTAAATGACATAAAAACCTCAAGTGATACAAATAAGCCATAGAGTACCTGCCTTCATAGGTGAAAAAGAGATGCATAGTCCTGAGAGCGTTAGACCATTCGGCTTCAACGTTTTCTGGAGGACTCCTATGTTCCAGTCTTGGTTCTGACAATCTTCCTTCAAGAAAAAGTTCAAGTCCACATTTTGTAATCTCTGCTTTTTAAACCACCTTTCACCCTCAGTGGGCAAACTCGTGGGCTCTGCACTGGAAACCGTAGGGTTCTAATTCATGTTGTACTTCCATCAAAAGAGTATATGAAGTCATGACACCAACTCAGGTTGTGTCCATTGAAGTGTTGGAATACTGATTCCTAGCCTGCATTTCAGAAGAGAGCCAACATTTCTGGATAAACTTCAAAGTACATTCCATCAAGGCTCAAAACGCTTCACATGACCTGATCAACCTGTATTGCAAATGTTTTTGACCCTGGAAATGCCTCTACAACCTTGAATCACCCTGGCTGGACGCTGCAAACCGCTCTAGACCCTTCCTGCACATTGTAAACAAATTTATGGGTTTGCTGGAAATTACCGTTTTAGAGTAAACTGGGTATTTAGGGTTTGATTTTAAACTTGTTCTTGGGCTTCAAAATGCAACTAGCTGTCAAATCATGGATGAAAATGGACAAGGCTTTGTGAAAAGTCACTTAGGAAGTTGAAATGATAGGTTTGGCAACTCGAAAACCTAACTTTTAATTTTTTCGGTGAGCGCTACGAAAATATTTTGTAGCACCAACTGTAGGCTTGCAATAGGCTAATTTTGCTGCAAAAAACTTAGGGAGAGCTTAGGGTTAGGTGAAATAATTTGATTTGACATGCCCCTAGGCTTATATAGCAATTTACAAAATTTTTTTTATAGGCCCTTTTAATAACCATGAATTTGCATAATGAACTTTATAAATATAGCCTTTGGACCTTTTAGAGAAAGATGCAAACCTGAATCCTGATGCTAACAATTTCCAAGCAAAACATCAATGGTGTTTCCAAGTGGCAGTGGGGCACTATGAATGATCTTGTGGGTCTCCAACTGGATTGAACATGTCCGTGCTTCGTCAATAAGGGCTAAAATGATGATACAAGCCCTCCCATGTCTCCTCGGGTGAGACAAAAACCCATCTAGGCTCTGGATCAACTACCAAGTGTATGATGCAAGTATGTGGCCGATTGGGCAACGTGCTTCAAGTGCATCATTATCTCTATATAGGTAGGGCATGAGCAAGTAATATGTGTTGCCGAAGAATCTCATGGTGTGGCTAATCACTGCTTTGCTGTGGTGGAGGCCCATGGCTCTCAACGCTCACCCTACAAGTGCCATCATGACCCTCTGGAGGGCTTGGATTCTGTATATGGAGGCCAAGCCCAAGATGAAGACCCACTTGTAATCCTGTATAAGATCCAATGCATCTCCTCACCTTCCAATACAATAATTCATTAGAGCAATTGAGCAAATAAGCTTGCGAATCAGGGGCAAAAGTGGACAATTCATAGTGGCATGCCCTTCCAAATGGGCTTTAGAATGTACAAGTGTCCCCAAGCTCAAGAAGGAGCTTAATAAAGGACCCTATTAGGTGGTCTCAACATCTAAGGGAGTGACATGTCCATGGTTCATCTGTCAAATGACAGGTGTTATGTGAAATAATGGTGGAACAGAGTGGGGTATTAGGGGAAGGATCCAAGCCACATGGCATGGTACAAGGGTAGCTATAATGAGGGAAGCCCACACATGGGTGTATAAATGTAGGAGGGAGCAATCATGGTACATGAGTTACCTTGACGTTTGTTTTTCCACCCTTCTTCATATGCCTTTTGCCTTTTATTGATTTTTCTTTCTTTTAATTGCTCAGGCTCCAGGGAATGAGAGCATGATGCGTATGATATAACTGTGAATACCCCCTTAAAGTTGGGCAGTTCATCGCTCAAATGGGGTTGGGACAATCCTGGGTTCCTAAATCATGCAGGGGGTTCACATAGGGGCCCTAGGAACCAGGGTGATGGCCATAATGCTAAGGGGTAGAGCTCATGCTTGGCTTTTGCCCACACGCTAAATTCTTATGTCCCGACCATCTTTTGCATTTTATTGTAGATTTCCTGTTGTAAGTGGCCAAATTATGCTTTTAACTTTCTTTTTAGCTGCATCAACCTCTGGGGCATTGTTCCAGGCCGGAGTCAAAGTGTGGTCAAGCGGAGGGAGAGGCTAACTCCTTGTGGATCCAATGGACAAATGTGGACCCAGATGGGAAATACGTGAAAATGGGTTATAATGAGCAGATGGGAGTGATATATATGGTGTTGCAAAGTGGGATCACACAACCAGAATCAGGGTTTCCCATGTAGTGCCACTTCTGAACCTAGTAGCCAATAAAGGAGATTCCACGAGACTAGGATACACGACTAACCACCAAGTTGGGACAAGGGGACAAGAGTATAAACCAAGCCCATTCGTTTTGCTGAATCCCCCCACTAATCCATGTCCAAAAGTGTCCATGATAAACAAGCAAAAATACCCAATTACATAATGAAATCCATACCTTCGGGGTTGGAAGACCCACCTTTAAACATACGATTATAACAGATGGACGAGGGCACATAATGGCTGGCTTAGGTGGCTGAGAAAAGTGGCTCATCGAGCTATCTGATGGCTACAAGGGGTTGCTGGCTACCAGTTAAAGACATATCTAGGAGAAAAATTCTCCTATTGGTGTCACCCACTGGTGGTGAGTAAAAATACCTATCTAGACATTTGAAAGATCACTCCTCTAATGCAATTCACAAGCAGCCCTAGCTAAGCCATCTAGTAGAGGGGTTGAAAATTTTCTCAAACCAATGGTTTCCCCTTGGGCTATGGAGTCTATGTGATTCAAAATTCGGCTAAATCGTTCCTCAAGGAGGCTAAAAAGTGATGCCCTAGCATCTACTTTTCAACAATTACACACCCAAGATCTATGGACTTTTATGGAAGCAAATCAAATTTCAATTCACTAGGGACATTCATCTACTTGTTATTCGATGAGTAACATGTGCAATTTCACAACCTAACAATCTTTACAATGATTTTCATTAAATTAGGGCACAAAGAACTAGCTAGTTGCAATAATTCCACACATTAGACATTATTCATGAAAATCTTCTACAAAATCAATTACAAGATAACAAGAGATATATCCAATCCAAGGTCAAGAAAGCAACTCCAAGAGAAAACGAATTTAGCTCCTAAAAATATCGAAATGCATCAAGAGATCTTCAATAGACATCCAAGGAAAAAGTGCGAAATTCTCCAAGAGAAATAGATCCAAGTGTGATGATGATGATCTCTTTCAATGTGAGATATCTAAATATATTTGATCCTCTAGCCTAATCAAATTAGCCTAAGATACCCCTAAAATTATTTTAATGTGTAAAATAACATGTCTTTGGTGACAAGCCCACCAAATAGCTCATAAAGTGAAGAATAAGCCATATAAAATGATGAAACAATGGTGTAGGTGGGCCGTTGGAGGGTCTGGTTGAGTCCTCAAGGTGCCATAATGAGAATGTGGGCTCCATGAATGATAGACAAGAGAGTGGCCCCTTGATCTCCAAGTAAAACATCATGTGGTGCTCCAAAGTGGCTTTGGGGCACAAATAGTGGTCTCATGGGTCTCCTAGTGAAAAATAAGCCCGTAGACTGCTCCAAATGAGGGCATGAAAGATAGGTGCTTGGCCTCACATATCTCAAGGATGAGACAAACATCCTTTGGGTCTCAGACTAGATGTCAACTCTGTATATACTGTAAAGCTGTCTAGGGGCACTATTGGTCCAAGTGCATCATCTCGCATATAATGTGGGGCAATGAATAAGCTATTAAAGGTGCTGAGGCTGCCCATGGCATGAGATAACGTTTTGCCACATGATGGAAATCCATGGCTCTCAATGCATCCCCTTCAAGTGTCAATATGATCCTTTGGTGGGCTTGGGCACTAGTTAAGTTGCCTAGCCCATGATGAAACCACCTGCTAATCTTGCATAAGATCCAATGCGTCTCCTCACCTTCAGACACAATAATTCATTAGTGCAATTGAGTGAATAAGCTTGTTAATCAAGGGCAAAAATGAGACTTCATAGCAGGTTTCCCTTCCAAATTTGGGGCTTTGAACATGTAATGGTGTTACCTCCTTAGGTAGGAGTGGTTAATAAACAACCCTATTAGGTGTTCCCAACCCCTAAAGGAAAGGACATGTCCAAGGTACATCCTTCAATTGGCAGATGTCATGTGGATAATGATGAGGTGGATTGGAACACAGGGGTCTCAAAGCCAAATGCCATGGGCTTAAGGGTGGTAATGACGAGGGATGTCCACATATTTGGGTGCATGAATGTACGACGGAGCAATCGTGGTACTTGAGTTACCCTGACCTTTGTTTTTCCACCCTTCTTCATTTTCCTTTTGCCTTTAATTGATTTTTCTTTTATTCTACATCTTAGGGTTCCAGGGGATGAGAGCATGACATGTATGATATAACAACGACTACCGCCTTAAGGTGGGGCAGTTCATCGCCCACTAGGGGTTGGGACATGCATGGGTTCCATAATGATGCAAGGGGCACTCATAGAAGTCCTAGGAACAAGGGTGATGGCCATAATGATGACAGATAGAGCTCATGTTTAGCTTTTGCCCACGTGCTAAATTTGATTGTCCCAACCATATTTTCCATTTTGTGATATATTTCCTTTTGTATGTGGCCATGATATGATTTTATATTTTTTTTTTTTCGCTGCATCTACCTCCAGGGAATTATTCCAAGCCTGACCTAGACATGTGAACAAGGGGAGGGGGAGTCCCAGAGCCTTGTGGACCCAGAGAGGGAACATGATGAAACAGGGCATGTAATGTACGAAGGCAGTGAAAAATGCGGAAAGGGAAAACAAGACTACACTACCAAAATTAGGGTTTCCCAGGTAGTGCCCATCTTAAAGTTGTAAGCTAGTAGGGTAGATCCCATGGGACTAGGGTTGAGGATTAGCCCCCCAGTTAAGGTAAGGGAGAAAGACTACAGTCAAAACCCTTCCTTCTTCCAAGTCACCCAATAATCCATACCCAAGTGTGCCCAAGAAAAACAGGGATGAGCACTCGATTGCATAATGAAAAACCATACCTTTAGGATTGGATGGCCCACCTTCAAACATACGATCTCGACAGATGGGCGAGGGGACATATGACTGGCTCAGGGAGCAAAGACATCTGGCACAAGATTGGCTACATTAGTTGTTGTCAAGGGCTGTTGGCTACCGATTGAAGACAAATCTAGGAGAAAATTTCTCCTATGGGGTCACCCACCGGTGTTGGGTAACAATATCTACTTAAGGCTGGAATATTCTATGATTTATTTCTGTGCCAGAAGGACCAAATTTCTTTGTGGAAGGGCCGAGGTGTTCTGTGGTCTGTTTATGTGCCAAAAGGCAGAATCTCTGTGGAACAAGGAGGCTGAATCTTTGCACAAGAAGACCGAACTCTTGTGGAGTAATCTTGTGGAAGAGGGCCAAAATCTGTGGTTTGTAAGGGCTAACTTGGTTTCCTGGTGAGAGGTTGAGCTACTCTTTTATGTTGGTCAGCCATCTTGACTTTGATGTCTTTCTTGTTGAATTCATTTTATAAGGAAAGGATTGCTGGGTTTTCCCCATGTGGGTTTTCCCAGGGTAAACTCTTGCGTTATTGTGGGGCTATCTCTTTATGATTCTCATGGTATTTTGTATTTACTGTTGAGCTCCTTTATGTAATTACTTTGTGATAGAAAAATATTAACTTAACTAAAGAAGTAATTATCAGAATAAAGGATGCCCCAGTTTTTCAACATGTACATGACAAAATCCAATGGAAACATTGCAATCCCCCCATTCCTGAAAAAAGACCAGTTCGGTACCGAACCTACCATTTCTGGTTCCAAACCTTGAACTGAACCAGTTTGATCCCCAAACCAGTTGGACCAGCCGGTCCAGTTTCGATAACACTAAATACCATAACCAAAGATATATATATGTTTTTTTTTTCTATGTGGTTCATGGACCCTGGAGATTAGTGATCGCTACATCAACGGAATATACGTACCAGGTAGATCCACCTGAAAGGATCAGTTCCTGCTGCCTCAACCACAAAGCCTGACCCAGGCTGTTGAGAGAATTGAACCTATGACCTCGATAGCAAAGGTGCTTTAACAATGGGGACTCGATCAATTGAGTTAACCCTCCAGGCTACCATAACGAAAGATATAAGGACATAAACATTGTAAAATTGTTCAGCTAGAAATGACTATTTTCATAATATGACCTATTCACAGTGTTTGTAAATGTTTATGATGTAACACATTTATTTGAGGCTTCACTTTTGATGGGGTGACCTCCATGTGTGCAGGTATTGCTATTAAATTTCAGAAAGGAGATAGCCCCTTTTCTACCAAGAAAAATGTCAACCTCAGAAGTGGGAAATGCTGAAGAATGCTCAGATGTCCTTGTAATTAATAGTTCCATGGCACTTGTTGTGCATAATGAAGATGCAAATGTTTCAGTTCTTGGTCATGTGTAATGTACAACATACTGATGCTTTTTGTAGGCTTGGAAATGCCTTTTTAAGTTTAATTGATGACTGTTATAAATTTTTGTATTCCTGATCCCTTTTATTGTTATGAAGTTTAGATTAACACACCATTACAGTATTGATAATCACTTCATTTAAGAATGCAGGTATTTGGTAAAAGCTAGTCAGCAAGGTGGAGGTTCATTCACAGCATACACTTATGCTGGGGAGCTCCCAAGCTGTGCTTTTGGATTTAATAGTCATGGGGTGGTAAGCCTGTTCTTGTCACCTCATAGATGTGATAGCATTATGTGTGTACATTTGGAAGCTATTACAACATTTCATAGACCAAAAATTTCATGTGCAGGGATTTACATTGAATTCAGTCCCTCCAACAAAGGAGGAAGTTGAAGTGGGTGGCATTGGGAGAAACTTTATCTCTCGTGATTTACTTGAAGCAGTCAGCATTGAGCATGCATTACAAGTATGTGCATAATAAACGTTTAGAGTATAGTTTCATTATAATGGTCATATTGTACCTTTCTATGTTAGTGTAAATACAGTTTATGACAATTAATAATCATCATAAAGGTAACATAGGTTAGTAATTAATAATGTCGTTGAATGGTTTGTAATAAAGAGACATTAATGCTATCTTAAACAAATCAAGTCAGTTGTAACTTGTTTGGTTGGTTGTCCCCTCCATGAAACTGTGCGCATTGTACCTTTCCACTTTTCATTATCAGAATATCAAATACATTCTCTTTGCTCTGCAATTTTTCATGTCTTCTCAGTTTGTGATAAATTTTGAAAAAAAAAAGGTTCTAGTTGCAATGATTATTTTCCTTGTTTCATCCTGTTTCTCAGATATTTTGTCTATAAGAGTGTCAGGTTAAGCCGACATAGGAATATACCATTCTACAAATCACTTGGCAGTTCCAGTTTCTGTGCTCAATTTTTATGTTTCAAAAATATTGCATGCACACAGAGGGAAACGGCCCAATGGACTGAAAAAATTGGAACAATGCATTACATCTCAAGCTTTTTTGTATTAGCGAGATAAAGGGTGTTGGTACTAAGCTAACTCAATTACATTAATTACAAACTAACTGCACTGCTCACAAGGATATGGACATGCATGGTAACCAACATAATCGAACCTTTTAGCTAGGGAGGAACATAACGGCTAAGGCACCACACAGGGTGGGAGCATGCCCTCTAGAATACGAACCTGTGTAATGCACATGTCACCAGTTTGCTGTTAGGCCACAAGTCAACAGACTATATCCATATATTTATCTATCTATCTATATAAACGAATAATAATAATAATATAATTTTAATGTCACAGCCAACCAGACACCAAATTGGTGCATGAGACCCCCTTATTTAGGGTTAGGCTCCTGTAGGCATCATTGACAGGAGTAAGGTAGTTCAATGTAGATATGCTTCTTGTTGGAGTTGAAGGAGGTCACAAAGGTTTTGGGAGATCATTGTTTGGAGCCAAACATATCATCATTGGATATGTGGGGATACCCATGGAGGCTTGGATGTGGTGGTGTTGGAGCATGACTTCTCATTAGTTGAAAGGACTAAGGTGGTGTTAGAAGAGAATGTCAAGAAGCAAACCTGTCAAGTGGTTTTTTCCTTCGAAATTATGACAATATCAATGATGTACCAAGTGATGGGGAGAAGAGGGATGATGTCAATCAAGCTTGTTACACCACACTTTGTATAGGTTGTCCTGTGTCCATTTCATGAGACCTTACATGATGACACTTGTGGACTTCCCATATACTGGCTACAGATTAAGTGTGTTTTCATGTTATCCTTGGTGCCACTCTTATAGTTTATTTGACTCTTGGCCAACCATGGGGGAAGGTGCTTTCATGTAGGATGCTTGGCACAATGAACTTGTCATTCCTTGTTCAATCTTTTCAGCATATCAAGTGGATTGGTCATGTTTGTAACATTGGTGGAGGTTGCTTCAGCGACATATCAAGTATCGCTCATCTTGTTGCGGGTGCTTTTCCATGGTTGATTATTGTTGGAAAGATCTAGTATCCTCTCATTTCTCATGATGTTCTAGTCCCTACTCTCACTTTGTCATTGCATGATTGGTTCATGTCTTATTCCTAACTGTCATGCCTTCTAGCATGGTGGGGTACTTTCCTAGTGGTTTTCCTAGATATTATTCACATTTAACTATTAATTATTCATTTTGCATAGGTAACATTGTTGAGATTTGTAGCTTGGGAGGTACTCCAAACCCTAGGGGATAGGGTTGTGGAGGAATTGGCAACCACAAAGTCACTTGTGGGTTAAGAGCCCAAGCATGGGGGCTTTACACCCAAAGGAATTGGGCCAAAACCAAAAAATAGATTTTATAATTTGACCCTTGGAGATGGAAGAGCACCCTTAGAGGAGCAAGTGGCAACTTCAAGCACCAAGAGAGGAGGTCTAGAAGTTTAGATAATAATTTTTGAATGATTTGTGTGGGCTTGTGGCACTTGGTTGTTAGCCTCACTCTCACATTAAAAACAATTCTAAGTCCAAACTATTAAATTAATTAAAATCATGAAAGTTAGGATTTAATCCTACTTTCTAGATTGAATTTGTTCCTCATGGTTAGGAGTCGGTTTAGGCTTAGTTGGTTGAGAGATTCTCACCAACTAGTTAGGCTCCTAGATTAGTGTGTTGTTGAGATATTTTCTCAACCATAGTGTCCAAGATAGATGCACTATTTTGAGACAACTTCCTCATGTATTTATATGTATCATAAACATTATTTTAATAATGAAATTTATGAGAATGAGATACTACAGGAAAGTCTCTCATGTCTGGTTTTTCTATATGTCTAATATTTATTTTATGAGTGAGTGTGTTATTATTTGTTTATTAGTTTTCAACATTGGTGCACTCATTTTTTGTCAAAGTTCCGAGGAAGTAGATGTACCCATTTTTTTTCAAAGGATCGAGATCGTCAGGACATCGGTTTATTGAGTCATTGTAAACCCATTTTGCAAATTTGTAATGTAAATGATGCTAGTAAGACCATGTATGATGTAACAACTTAGGTAAGTCTATTATATTTGGCAAAAACTTCATCTTGGGAGTTTTTTCGTCTCACTGATTCATCTGTGTTTCTAAACACCGATGGTCGACAAAGTTTTTCCCTCCGACCTCACCCCAAAGTTAGGGTGGAATTTGTCGTCAAAGTCTTAGGTGAGTGCTAGTGTTTTAGTCGAGTCTTATGTAAAAGTGATTCGGGAATAATTTAAGCTAATTGGCTAAATTATTTTATTACAAATCATCTGGTGTACTAGATCATGTTGTGTCGCAGAACTAAGTGTGTAATTTGAGTGTCTATACGGAATTGGTGTTCCCCCTTTGAGGGTTGAAAATGTAGTCATCTTATGTAAAAAATATTTTAGTGCATGGTCCCTCATACTTAGACATCATGGCCAAAATATTAGAGAGTGGAAAAAATATTTAATTCCATCAAGTGTCTATTAATTAATTTTTCTGGCAAAAATTAAATTAATCCTAAGCTAGGAAATTAATTAATTAAAGTCAAATTTAATGTCTTAGAGAAATTAAATTCTCCAAGTGGAAAAATTCGTGGGTATCAAAGAAATTAATTTTTGGAGGTCCCCCACCAAGGGAATATTGGAAATTTCAAGAAATATTGGATCTTTGGGCCTTGGTGGTTAAGTCAAAGTCAATTTTTTGAGGAAATTAGCTCAAAATAATTAATTTTGAGCTAATATAAAAATTGAGTTAAAAGAGAAATTCTAAAATTCCTGAAAAATAAATACCTACAATGGTGGAGATTAAAAGATGATCAAATATTTTTCGACGACCGAGATTATTTTGATGGGGATCAAGCCAACTAGCTGTTATTTTTCCATTTGGAGGATTTATCTATAAATTGAGAGTCATTTGCGTTTCAAGCCATCTAGTTTTTGGCTTATGTAACTCTGAAAAGCTGATGTAAATTACTGACCTTTTGGGAACATTGGAATAATCATAATAAAGACTTTGGGGTGCAGTTCATGGTGTCTCTAATTTGATGATTTGTGGTATTTGTTGGGTACGGGCATTCCTATATTGTGCTTTATACATATTTTGATCGTTATTTCATTGTAGGTGATAGAAACATTCTATTGGTAAGCTATGGGCTTATCTTAGGTGATCTGATTCATTGGGTGTTCTAATGATTTGTTCTTTAGAAATATATAGTGTTTGCAGGTTCCCCAGCCCTTGGACTCCAAGTTCTTGGACTTTGGATAGAGGCCAACTATGTTTGGACTCTAATTATTTTTACGATGTTCTAACTTTGCTAAGGGTGTGATTTATTTATCTTTCAAGATACATTTAGCCGCTACTAAAGATTTATAAAATTTCAAAACTTTTCGAAGCATTTTACATGTATATTTTGTAAATATAATTTGTATAATACACTTGTAAAATATTTTATTTTTTCTGACCTTGGTTTTGCAGCTAGGGTTTTTTGGGGTTTGAATTATTTTTGAATTTTTGTATATATTGGGGTTTTGGGTATTTTTATTTTCATTTGTGCAGGTGAGATAAGGTGGAAAAGGTTGGATTGGAGCTAGATTTAAGCCCTTGAGGGTAAGATCTAGCCTCTAAATTTTTGTAGGGCCAACTATTGAAGAAATTTTGCAGTAAATATGAATATCTGAAGCAAATTTAGTTTTTGGAGCAAGGGTTCCAAAAATTTTTAGGGCCAAAGGGCCCAACTTCCTCCTCCAAGGCCAATGTCAGCACTTCATCTCCAGTTTCAGCCATTTTCGGCCTCTTGGAGGTTGGCCGCAAGCCCTAGAGGGCTTCGACCTCCTTTTTAACCCTTGTCGTGGGTATTTTAGGGCCTTATAGGCCTGTTTGTGAGGCCTAGCCCTCTCGTCCTACCCTCCCTTACTTAGCCTTGAAGCCTTAAGGCCTCGACCTCCCTTCCTCGGCCCTGCTTCCCTCTTGGCCCTCCTTCGCAACCTCTCGTTATCCCTTCACTCTCCCTTCTTCTCCTCCTTGACCCTCTCTCTCTTCCCTTACCCCTCTTCTTCCCTAGACGCAACCCTCCAAGGGCTTGCGGTAGGCTTTCTAGGCCTCCATCCCCTCAACCGATGGCCTATTCGGCTTCTTCCCAGCCGCTAGGCCTTTAGGGCCTTGCTTTCCCAAATGCTAGGCCTCTAGGGCTTAGTGTTGGCCTCTCTTGGCCCTAATTTGCCCTCTTTTCCATTGCTGTGGGTAAGTTTGATTTTGGGATTGAATACTTGGTGTGTTTTGCAAATAAATTGGTTCAAAATTTGTATTTTTAGGTGGCATAATCATTGAATTTTTTTTGGCATTTTGGGCAAGTGATCTTTGAGGCCTTGGGCCTCGGGTTTGACCTCTAAACCTTCATTATTTCACTATTTTATTACAACTTTCATAAACTTCTCATAACAATTTTTCTTTTTTTTTTTTGTAAATTTATTTATTTTATTTTATTTTTTGCTCCCAAAAAGAGTCCATATGCCTCAGCCTTATTGTTTGAGGTTGTGCCCAATCCTTGCTCAAAAGCAATGGAATTATGTCTGCCTTGGTCAATAAGAATGCCGCCTGCACCTGCTTTCCCCAGGTTTGACTTTGATGCTCCGTCAAAGAAAAGACGCGGTCTATTAAGATCGTTCATCCATAGGATGAATTCTTTCTCTTTTAATCGGATTTTCCAGCTCTTATTAATCTCTTTCCTTTTGGCTGTGTTTGACAGTTTAGGCCTGCTGTTTGCGTAGCTGATCCACGTTCTTTCTTCTTGTCGAAGCTGATTGAGGTCTATGATTTTTGTTCCTTTAGCTGATAGGAATTCTGTTGCTGGCCCCCATGCTTTTGAGAGCACCTTGCCGACTTCTGGCTTATAGTTCTGGAATATTTGTTTGTTCCTTACGAGCCATATTTGCCAGTAGAGGAAGGAGGGTAAGCTTGTCCAATGTCTTTTAATGGTGTTCTTATTTTTGAGAGAAGAAGGATACTCATTTTTCCATGCTAAATAGAACTCATTGAAGGGTTGAGATGGGTTCACATCTAGTTCCAAGGGACTTACAAGCAGAATCCAACATTCTTTTGCAAAGTTGCAATCAAGGAAGAGGTGTTGGATGCTCTCTTCTGCCATGAGACACATAGGTTATCGAGAGGGCCCGAAGAATCCTTTTTTCTAAGGTTATCAGCAGTAAGGATTTTTTATTTTAAAAGAGTCTACATGAACATTTTTATTTTTGGGAGACTTTCAATTTTCCAAACTGATTTCCATGGAGACCAGTCCTAGTTCCCTTGCTGTTCTTGAAGTTTTAGATATCCTGATTTCACTGTCTAATCTCCTCCAGAACGATCCCATATAAAGGAGTCTTGGGTTTCTTGGTTGATTGGGGCTGCTCCTTTGAGAAGAGAGATAAAAGAGTCCCACTGATGTTTGAGATTTTGAGGTAAGCCAGGTGTCTTCCATTCTTTCCATTCACTATCATGTTGATCCCATTGAGATATTGACTCCAAAGTACATAACCCTTTTGAGCTCATCCACCTTCTTAACCTTTGAAATTCTGGGTTGGTGGAAAAAGGGGGCTTTCACATTATACTATCTTCCCATATATTTATCTCTCGACCATTACTTGACAATCTTGAAGTGTTCTCCTTGATGAGAGGTAGGGCCTTTTTGATAAGTTTCCACATTTGGGCATAGGGCCTGATTGGAGTTTTCTCTGAGAGGAGGGAGGAGAGAGAGTGGTTCAAGTGTTTAGATTCCAGCACCTGCTTCCACCAACAATTGCCCCCAGTAATGAGTCTCCAAGCTGTTTTAGCTCCTAGGGCCAAATTCATCAGTCCCAGAAGTCTTATTGAGAGTCCTCCTTTCTCATAGGGTGAAGTAACTTGTTCCCATTTTATGAGTTTGAATTTTTTTGTTTTTGATTTCCCTCCTTGCCAAAGGAAGCTCCTTATGGTTAATTCGATTTGTTTGTGAATACTTGCTGGGGCTAAAATTGTTGCAAATTCGTAGATGGGAAGAGCTGTCAACATTAACTTGATTAGAGTTACTCTACTCGCTAGATTAAGCCAGATCATTCCCCAATTTTGTATATTTTTTTCATTTTCTCGATGTATTTTGTCCACAATTCTACTTTCAGATTTTCTTTTGACACTGATCATCCCAAATATAGGAAGTGGTTCCATCATGCCTGGAGGGGGATCTCTAGAATTTGCGCAATTCTTTGGAAGGTGTGGTAGGCTGCATTCCATCCATAAATTCTGCTCTTTTTGTTATTGAGTAGACTTCCTGATGCTTCCATAAAAATATCCAAAACTTTTTTGAATCTTTGAGCAACTATACAAGAAGCTCCTCCCATTAGAAGAGTGTCGTCTGCAAAGAGGGAGTGATTTATACTTTTGATTCGAGAGCTTATTGATAGAACTGTTAGGGTGCGATTTATTCTGCAGTGCTCAAGATTTCTACTCGATGAGTCTGCCATTAATATACGGAGGAAGGGAGACAAAGGGCATCCTTGTCTCAACCCCCGAGAGCTTTGAAAATACTCACTCGACCTTCCATTGATGAGAGGGATATCCACGGGCTGATAATACATGCTTTTATTATTTCTATAAGCTCAATAGAGAAGCCAAATTTTTTGAGAGCAACTGATAAAAAAGACAGGTTGATTCTATTGAAAGCATTTGTCATGTCAAGTTTTAGAATGAAGCCTTGCTCATTTCTTGCTAAACTGGAATGCAGTACTTCTTGAACGATCATGATATTATCCATGATTTCTCTATTGGGAACAAACCCGCCTTGATTTTCTGAGATTAAATTGGATAGGAGAGGTTTTATGCGGTTGATAATGATTTTGGTGATGATTTTATATGATGAGTTGCATAACGAGGTAGGCTGAAATTGATTGAAAGTTGAAGGTCTTGCTTCTTTTGGGACGACACCTGATAATTGTTATTGATGAAAATACTTGCAAGATGATATGCTTTGAAGGGCTAATGATGGGTAAGATTGTACCTTTTTTCTTAAGTTTGAGTTGTTGCAACTTACCTCTTAGAAATTTCTTGTTAAAGAATTTAGACTTCTGTGATCCATAACATTTGTTTAGAATTTTTTTGGTGAAATCACATAATTGATTATTTGTCAATGCGTTTCGAACCAACCAGTGTGGTTCATCGTCAGGACAAGTTGAAGATACAGATCCAGTATAGCGTGTTAAATAGTCTAAGGAGAGACTCCAACGGCTAGAACGACTAACGGCTATTTTTCAACTTAGGACCCCAGTCAAATCTAAAATAATATTAATTTTTTATAATTATTATCAGATCTACGGAGTCAAGTAAACTGGGTAAAAATAAACCAGAAAAGTGGTCAGATTAGTGTTGTGAAAATCGCGATTCAATTGCGCGTTTTTAAAAAAATCGCGATTTTTTCCCCTTGGCGATTAAATCGCGATTTTTAAGGGAAAAAATCGCGGAATTTTTTTTTTT
>APFE030043358.1:13342-46966 GCA_000404065.3 Pinus taeda | reverse complement strand
TTAAAAAAAAATTAAAAACTTTAAAAAATTGTAAAATTGAAAAATGAAATAAACGAAAGTAAATTAAAGGAATTGCACTTTTAACATTAAAATTTTTTAACGTGGCCTACGACCCATTAAAAATTCAATTCATTAACCCTTTGATTTAATTAACTTATTCATTTTTCACTTTGAAGTTATTGCCTAAGGAATAATTAAAATTAAAATTTGAAGTTCCTTAGTGTTATTTGGTGATTAAGTGCGTTTTTGATATTTCTCTATTTTCAAGGTGCGATAAACGTTTTAAATCATATTGACTGTCGGAGAAAGTTAATTGAATCTGGACTTGGGCAGTTAATGAAAATCATTTTAAATCTGGAATCTCTTGCATGTTAAAGTTTTGGGCATTTACATTAATTCTTCATGATCGTCGCTTTGCCACATCTATAAGTCTTCTCTGGATAACTTGTTTTATTTAGTCTATGGTTAATTTGAATATTAAAGGCACTGGTCTGTATTCATTTATATCTTGTGATTGTGTCTTATTTTAATTTATCCGTCTAAATTGACCGAGACTTGCTTTAGATTCATCAAGTTGTCCATCATTAAAGTCTCCTAGAGCCCGTGATCCACAGGCTTTCTCATCCATTTACCTTAGGGACTACCCCCCTTGACCTGCCTAGGAGAGAGTCTAAACGGAGTAAGGATCAAGAGTGACAACCCTTACTTTGAGCATTGTCATGGTGCCTAGACACTTTGTGCGACAACACTGCCATGCTATCCATGCTTGCCATGCTGCGCCATGCTTGCTACTGTCCATGCTTGCTGCTCTCATGTCACAGCTGTTGTCCCACTTTGCTGCCATGTCATTGTTGTTGTCCCACTTTGCAGCTGCTGCACAATGTCACTGCTATCCTATGTCATAGGGCTGTCCCATCATAGTTGCTATCCCAACATAGTTGCTGTCCATAATGACACTGTTGTCCCATCATTGTGCTATCCCAACATTTTGGGCAACACCATGTAGCCCAGTTGTCCCATATATATTAGCACTGTTGTACTAGTTTCCTTGTTGTCCCATGCATCTATCCATCAGTCCACAAACAACCCTCAATTCTGCTGTATGCTACTGCTGATTTCTGCCTAGGATTCTGTGCATGAACTAGTTTGGTTAGGGCACACCAACTAGCCTAACGTATAGGGAAGATACCCCTATTTGCCTTGTTGTCCTTAGAGGTGATTGCGGCCTGGTTAGGAGGTCCGTTCTAGGTCTCTCGGCCATCCAAAGTTTATCTCCCAATTGCTATTAGCAGTCCCTCACTGCGGCTCTATAAATGCGTTGCTAAAACTGCCCACAAATCAATCCTATGACTGCGGCTACCCTTCCAACAGTCCTTTATTGCTGTGGCATGATAACTTGGCCCCTTCTCCAACACTTCGGATCCCTTCAAATAGCGGCTAAGACTCTTGCTCAATACGCTGTCCACACAGCGCTTCCACACTGTTTAGGGCAGCCTCCTAATGTTATGGCTAGGGCATGGTAATGTCCTCCTTGACTGCATTTTGGTAGGGACCAACATATAGGGTTGTAGGCTTCCTTCTAGATAGCGTTAGGGCTTCTCTTTCATGATTGCGTCCTCTAGATTAGGGTAGCGTATTCCTTCTTCTTGACTGCGGCTAGGTCAACCTCTTTTCTTCCAACGTCTAGGGCTTCCACTCTTAGATTTCTCTTCCACTAAAATCCAAGACAAGTGGAGAGAAATCAAGATGGAAGTGTGTGTGAGAAATGACTCTCAAGTTATCTCCTTTTATACTAAAACGTTGAGCACATGTGGGGTTTATTTTGGTTGCTGGCCGACCTTGACAAATTGGCTTATAGCACAAATAAAATCATAACTCCATGAATACTTATCGGAATCGGATGATCTTTAGATGAATCCTACACCTCTCGATGAGAGGGATCCAAGAAAAATATCAGTGGCCATAAGTAAGATGACCCACATGGAGTTTGGCCCTAGTTGCGAATTTTAACATTCACTCTCAACTAGGGAGAACTCCATCTGTTGATCCATATGTTCAACTGTACTATCTCTGCCATCAGTGCCTTGCACTGCTCTGCTCTGCTCTGCTGTGCTGAACCATGGAGAAGAAGAATTGCTTGAGAATGTCTCATACCATTCTATACTGAACCGAAGTCAGTTCCATATGAAGAGAGTGTGTCATACAACTCGTACTGACCCGAAGTCAGTTTCATTGATCCTAGATCAATATCACATGAGAGTGTTTCAAACTACTCATACTGATCCCAGATCAGTTTCATTGATCCTAGATCAATGGAGGTCATCCTAGCATAGGGAGTACGATAGATACAACGATGTGTCCATCGATAGTACTACTATGGTCCCTAACCCCATTTCCCTGCTCATTGGCCAGATGAGAGGTACTTCCCATGAGTCCCAGACTGCATGGGTAGGGTGCCTTGATAGGAGAACCATTCATCCTGTCCCTAAGTTGCCTCGGGGTATCACAGGGGAAGGTTGAGCCATTCACCATGTACACAGTGCACCATTAGGGGAGGGTGATTCGCCCTATGATTGCGTGTTGCTCCAGTAAGTACCCCAAGCCCCATAGAGCTCCCAGAGCTCAATGCATGCAACATGCAGGACCCTTATAAGGTCTCTTAACGACTCCAAGTCGTTCGGGAAAGTCACAAATATGACCTTTCCCCGGGGCTTAGACAGAATGTCTGCGACCTGTACATCAGTTTCAATGCAATGGAGCCTCCTCGCTTATCGACGTACCATATCCCAGATAAGGTAGTATCTGATGTCTATATGCTGGAGCAATTATAGAATACGAGATTCCTCAACAATGGAATCCCCCCCTGGTTGACACAGAAGATCACGGTGGTATCCATCATGTGTACAAACAACTCACTGAAGAGCTCCCGCAACTAGGCAGCTTCACACGAGGTCATACTCGTAGCTATGTATTCAGTTCAGCAGTGCTCAAAGCAACCGTCCTCTGCTTCCTACTCATCCAGTGTATTGAGCAAAACCCAAAGAGAATCAACACCTAGAAGTGCTCTTGAGATCCTCCACATTGCCTGCCCAATCAGCATTCGAATAATCATGCAGCTTCATATTTCCGGCAGTGTATCTCAATCCATGAGAGATTGTGCCCCGAAGATATCTGAGAAGATTCTTGGCATCAATCTAGTGAGGCTCAACCAAAGTATGAACCCAACATGCTAATTGCAAAACATATATCTGGACAGAAGTTCACCAAGAACATCAATGCGAATGAGTTTATGAAACTCAGAGGCATTTCTCAAATCTGATCCGGCATCACTACCACATAACTTCTGAAAGTTAAGCTCCATCGAGGTAGTCACGGGCTTGCAGTTCACCATTCCAAATCTGGAATCGAATTCCCTCTCACTTCTGCAAATGAGAGGGCCTGCACCTGTCAGAAAGAGGTCGTCCTCATAAGGTGCTAGTATGAGAGGTCTATCATCCACAACCTTCAAGCAATGGTTTGGATCGGTTTCACTCCTAGTGAATCTCAGCTTCATCAGACAACTATCAATCCTCTCAAACTAAGCCTGAGGTGTTTTGCCTCAAGCCACAGAGGGCTTTCTTCCACCTGCGTACGTGAGATTCTTGATCATGAATCTCAAACCCCTCGGGTTGTTCCAAACCTGTGGACCTGCTACATGAGGGGAATGGTCCCCTTATTAGATTTCCTTTGGTACATCTCAAACATGTACCTTCATGCTCCTTTTGAATTCAGGCATCCCTGTCACCATCTGACTTACATCGGGTAGGGCCCGATAATAAGTAGACCTCCAGTACTATAGATGAGATGTGACAGCTTACATGGTCCCCAATGGGCCATCCTGCAACTTGATACAAATTGCCAACCCTGAACTCAAAAAGCATCTTTGAAAATTCTATTTTCAAACACGTACCTTTCCATCGATGAATGCCACCCTGAAACCTCTGACTTCCATTGCCAAAATGGACACCAGGTTCTTCTTGCGATCAGGTACATAAAAGAGATTCTTGTAAATGAATCGAGTTACCCTTATTCAATTGAGGTATAACATTCCCTACACCTTTTCCAGGATAGGTGGCATCGACTCCAAGTATGATCCCATGATTGTTTTTGTCTCTAGTATCTACCAAATTAGAGAGAGCACCCTTCTATCCGATGAAGTGCCTTGAAGCACTACAATCAATAAGCCAGATTCCCACAGAATTTGAAGGAGAGGGCCAATACAAGATATTTCTTTTTTATCTTATCAGAAACAACATTTGATTCTTCATACCTGGGGTTCCTTGCTTTCCTTGAAGAGTCGGCCGTTTCCTTGATGACCTACATTACCTGTCATTCCTCTGATCATTGAAGATTTCCCAAGAATGATTGTTGTCTTCATCAAGAGATGTGTCCCTACCATTTGGACACTCCTTCACATAATGGCCGAACTTATTGTAAGCAAGGCATTTGCCTTTCCTTTCACCCTGAGATCCGGACTTTCCATTGAAGTGATCTGTAGGTAGGCCATCAGAAGCTTCCACTGCGCCATTCTAATAATATACTCTGCTTTGACTTCACCCTTGGTGAATTTGAAGAGGGACGAGGAATCCATTGATCCGTTTGTCCTTTCCCAACTGTCTTCGACGATTGCTCTTTCACTCTTGCTTGGGCTTTGTCTTCACCTCAGCTCTAATATCATGTTAAGTTTAGATATGTTCTATGCTTAGAGCAATTTATTTCAATTTTCACAGTTAGCTCAATATCTTTTCCAGATTAGCAATCACATCAACATTAAAGTAAACTGCAGATAGAACATAAAGATAAATCGTAGAAGACAAGGCATGACAAGAGGACATAGGATGTGGTGCTAGCCAGGGACAAACCCCAATGTGGGGGAACCCTTGATCAATTTTTCTTATATGTTCTTCAATAGTTTAGCAAAGAGAGAGAGAGAGATAGTACATTTACAACAAAAGTCAAAACTTGACTTATCTAGATAAGAGCATAGATCATCTCTAAGAAGATGATACATGAGATCAGTTGAAGACATGCTGCTTCAATTGATTCTCCAAGGTGACTCCTTCACCTATCATTGTGCCGCATCTCGTCATCATGTTGCACCTCACCGTGTTGCACTATGTTGCACCCATCGTCGCACTGCTGGACCTCATGACTGCTGCACCTTATGCTGCATTGCTGTCCGATGTGCCATTGTTGAACCATGTTTTCATACAACATGTCTCATGTGCTTGCAGCACCATGCTTGCCACAACTGTCTATGTTGTCCACTCTTGCCATGCTGCACCATACTTGCCATGCTGGTCATGCTTGCCATGCTGCCATGCTGTCCATGCTTGCCATGCTGCACCATGCTTGCTGTTGTCATGTCATAGCTGCTGTCCCACTTTGCTGCCATGTCATAGTTGCTGTCCCACTTTGCAGCTGCTGCACAATGTCACTGCTGTCCTATGTCATAGGGCTGTCCCAACATAGTTGCTGTCCATAATGTCATTGCTGTCCCATCATTGTGCTGTCCCAACATTCTGAGCAGCACCATGTAGCCCATCTGTCCCATATATATTAGCGTTGTTGTACTAGTTGCCTTGCTGTCCCATGCATCTATCCATCAATCCACAAACAACCCTCAATTCTGTGGCATGCTATTGCCGACTTCTACCTAGGGTTTTGTGCATGTACTAGTTTGGTTAGGGCGCACCAACTAGCCTAACGTATAGGGAAAATACCCCTATTTGCCTTGATGTCCTTAGAGGTGACTGCGGCCTGGTTAGGAGGTCTATTCCAGGTCTCTCGGCCATCCAAAGTTCATCTCCCAATTGTTGTTAGTAGTCCCTCACTGCGGCCCTATAAATGTGTCACTAAAACTGCCCACAAATCAGTCCTATGACTGCGATTGCCCTTCCAATAGTCCTTTATTGTTGCGGCATGATAACAAGGGAACTCAGCCAGTTCTCTAACACTTCAGACCCCTCCAAACAATGGCTAAGGCTCTTGCTCGATACGTTGTCCACACAACCCTTCCACACTGTCTAGGGCAGCCTCCTAATGTTGCGACTAGGGCATGGTAATGTCCTCCTTGTTGATTTGGTGTAGCATCAGATGTGCTCTAGCCTCGAAACTTGGTGGAGAGGCCAAGGCACTCCAATACCCAAAAATGTTTTGGGAAGATTCTAAATAGTTTGAGAGATATTAAAATAATTAATATTTTTAATGAAGTCCATAAGTCTAAACTTAATCTTAGCCATTGATTAGGGACTTAATCTCCGCTGTTGAATTGTCAACGAGAAAAGTATAAGAGGAGGCTTGAGGGTCACTTGGAGAACACACCGAGTTGATCAAGATTTCGATTTTTTGGGGCAGGGTTTGCTGAGGAAGTCGAAAGAATGATCAAAGTTGCAGCTGAGGGGCAGTGAACACAGAAGCAGATAGGCAGAGATAGTACCGGGAGGATTAGCGCAGAAGCTGGGAGAGAGGGACGCAGAGCTAGCCAGAGGTTCACATAGAGCCAGCCAGGGCTCACGCAAAGGCAACCAGGAGTTGCGTAGTGACTTAGAGAGCCAGTGTGGGTAACGCAGAGGCTCTAAGGTGCGACGCAGTGTCACTAGAGGCTTACGCAGGGCGAGCTAGGGTGACGCTAGGCAGACGTTGGGCCAGAAAGGGCTGACGCAGTCCCTAGAGGCTGTCATTGTGGTTTTCGAGGGGTAGATTGGAGCTGGGAGCTGTCGGAGTGTTTATCTTGGGTTTCAGTCGGAACATCTGTCTCCGACTGAGAGGTACTACTGCCGAGATTATTCTTTGTTGGGTGAGCCGGTTTTGGCACCCAAATTGTATTCTGAAACTACTTAATAATTAAAACCCTCAAATCGCTGCACCGATTTTCTCGAATTGGGTTTTTTCGGGGACATTGGTCTAAAAACAACGGTGCCACTTATGTGCTTGTTTTGTTTCCTTCAGTTGATGATTTGTAATGTGTTGAGCATGTACTTGTATTTATTTTCAGTGTTTACATGGTAAATAACTTGTTAATTAATCAAAACAAGTAGGCAGAAATAAATCGGAAAAGTACAGGAAGGGTTTCTAACAGCTAGACTTAGAAATTCCAACATGGTATCAAAGCATGGTTACAAATCACAGGAGAACTGAGGACATTAGTCGAGCCGAGCAACAGCAACAGAAAACAGCTGTCTCGAGTGACAGAAGTTGTTCCTAGCAGAGAAGCAGCAAGGAAGGGGTGACGCAGTGCCTGCGTCATCAGGTTTGAGTTAGGAAGGGGATCAGCGCAGTGGTGGAGGGGAGCAGACTCGACCTACACAGTGCTCGATCATCTTTCTTAGTCAGGAAGGATTGACGCCTGTGGCCAGGAGGTGCAGATTTTGCTGGTGTCGGGATTGCGCAGAGCCTAGAAGCTCTAACCTTCAGTTTGCTAGGACTTAGAAGGCTGTAGGAAAGTCGCAGAGTGACGCTGGTGGGGTACTGTAGTCAGAACAATACCTAACAAGGCAAGACCAAGTAGGAGGGAGTTGCTGCTGAGGATTTCTAGCCAAGAAATCCGGATCAGTGGTGCATCTGCACTAAGGATCAAAGTGGGGGCATCTCTACATTGGCAGAGGGGTTTCTAGGAGGGAAATCGAGGCTCAAAGGGAGTCACATCGAGAACTTCCAAAAGGGAAGTAGAGGAGCAGTGAGATGGCAGTGAACGGGGTAAGAGACTAGGACAGACTGGACAGAGCCTCAAACTTCGTCTGGAAGGCCAGAATCTTGTCCATTCTAGATAGGAATCGTGTCAAGCACTTCGCCTTGAAGACGATAGCGATCCCAGTTGACCCAGCTGAGAACAACAAGTACGAGGAGGCAATGGCAAGGGCCAAGACCATCATCCTTGACGAGGTCAAGGACCATGTAGTACCACATATTGCCGAAAAGGACACGGCAAATGAGATGTGGGAGGCCCTAAAGAAATTGTACCAACATACTTCTGCGCAGAGAAGGATGCTACTAGAAAATCAGCTGCGGTCATACCAGATGCAGAAGGGAGAAAATATCGACACCTTCCTCGGTCGATTGAAGGAGATCTGGGATCAACTGACCTCCATAGGGGACATGTCGGATCAAGAATTGATGGTGAGAACAACCCTGAACATAGTTTCTGAAGACTGGGAGGTGTTTGTCTAGAGCATACTGGGCAGGGCGACCCTTCCAGATTGGGAGGAAATGTGGGCGACTCTTTGCCAAGAAGAGATCAGAAGTCTGAGCAAGGTGGGATACAGTGGCAAGCGGATCAGAATCAAGAAGGAGGAAGAGGAGGATGCTGCGCTAGCATTTCAGGGAAAGCAGGAGAAACGGAAGAAGGACCTTTCCAAGGTTAAATGCTTCAATTGTGGCGAATTGGGTCACTATGCGACCCAGTGTCCGAGGAAGAAGAACAAAGGAAAGGCTTTCGAGACCAAGGCTGCGCTAGCAAGGGCGGAGAAGGAAGTGGAGACCGATGATGACTATACCATGAGTGCTCACATGACACTTGAGTAGAAGTGGGGAGACATCGAGCTGTAGTTAGATGGACTATAGGCGATGAGGGGCAGGATCCTCGAGGTACGTAGCCTCTTGGATTATACCTTGCTGCTGGAGCCCCGAAGAGGAGTAGCATTACCGGTGGATGTCAGTAGAGACAGATGCAGATGGAACGTCAGGGGGAGCTACAGTGCAGGATTCCCAAGACAACCTGTTGCAGCAGTGCGAGATGCATAGAGTTGTTGCAGCAACGTAGAGGTCAGAGAGGGAGCACTTGTCAATGATAGAGGGAGTTTCAGCATCGAGGGTGTTTCTAGCCTGAAAGAGATGTCAGAGTTGGGAGATCAGTTACTTACTTCTCGGTAATTGAGTTGCAGTGAAGCAGTTAGCAATGGCAGTGCTATGGGAAGCACGATGTAGCATGATGAGAGGGATTGTAGTGCAAATGCAGCAGTTGCAGAGCCATTGGTAGCAGCACAGATGCAGAGGGAGTTGCTGTACAGATGCAACAGTGGCAGTGGCAGGGCCATGGGTAGTAGTACATGATGCAACAACTTCGGAGGATGTTGGGCAGCAGGCCTAGCATCAGCATAAATACTGATGCCGGATGATCAGGGTGATGCTCAATTAGGAGTATTACTAGAGCACAGTCCTCGCTAAGAGGGAGTGTTGATTTGGGGTAGCATCGGATGTGCTCTAGCCTCGAAACTTGGTGGAGAGGCTAAGGCACATGAGATCTCCAATACCGATAAATGGTTTTGGCAGATTCTAAACTGTTTGAGAGATATTAAAATAATTAATATTTTTAATGAAGTCCCTAAGTCTAAACTTAGGGAAAATAAAATATTAATGGGTATTAATATAAAACTATGTTAGAAGGGTCCAAAAGTCATGGATCAAGCCAAAGTTAATCTTAGCCGTTGATGAAGGACTTAATCTCGGTCGTTGAATTGTCAACGAGAAAAGTATAAGAGGAGGCTTGAGGGTCACTTGGAGAACACACCGAGTTGATCAAGATTTCGATTTTCTGGGGTAGGGTTTGCTGAGGAAGTCGAAAGAGTGATTAGAGTTGCAGCTTAGGGGCATTGAATACAAAAGTAGAGAAGCAGAGATAGTACCAGGAGGATCGGTGCAGAAGCTGGGAGAGAGGGACACAGAGCCAGCCAGAGGTTCATGCCGAGCCAACCAGGGCTCACGGAGAGGCAGCTAGGAGTTGTGCAATGCCTAAGAGAGCCAGTGTGGGTGACGCAGAGGCTCTAAGGGCTGACGCAGTGCCTCCAGAGGCTGATGCAGGGCGATCTAGGGTGACGCTAGGCAGATGTTGGGCCAGAAAGGGCTAATGCAGTCCCTAGAGGCTGACATTGGGGTTTTCATGAGGCAGATTGGCGCTGGGAGCTGTCAGAGTCTTTATTAGGGGTTCAGCAAGAACATCTGTCTCCAACTAAGAGGTACTACTGCCGAGATTATCCTCTGTTGGGTGAGCCGGTTTTGGCACCCAGATTGTATTATGAAACTTCTTAATAATTAAAACCCTCAGATCGCTGCACCGGTTTTCTCGCATTAGGTTTTCCGGGGACATTGGTCCAAAAACAATGGTGTCACTTGTGTGCTTGTTTTGTTTCCTTCAGTTGATGATTTGTAATGTGTTGAGCATGTACTTGTATTTATTTTCAGTATTTACATGGTAAATAACTTGTTAATTAATCAGAACAAGTAGGCATAAATAAATCAGAAAAGTACATGAAGGGTTTCTAACAGTTAGACTTAGAAATTCCAACACTGCTTGACTGTGTTTTGGTAGGGACCAGCGTATAGGATTGTAGGCTTCCTTCTAGATAGCGTTAGGGCTTCTCTTTCATGATTTTGTCCTCTAGATTAGGGCAGCGTATTCCTTCTTCTTGACTCTGGCTAGGGAAACCTCTCTTCTTCCAGAGTCTAGGGCTTCCACTCCTAGATTTCTCTTCCACTAAAACCCAAGACAAGTGGAGAGAAATCAAGATAGAATTTTGTGTGAGAAATGACTCTCAAGTCATCTCCTTTTATACTAAAACGTTGAGCACATGTGGGGTTTATTTGGTTGTTGGCCGAGCTTGACGAATTGGCTTATAACAAAATAAAGTCATAACTCCATGAATACTTATCGGAATTTGATGATCTTTAGATCAGTCCTACACCTCTCGATAGAGGGATCCAAGAAAAATATCATCTGCCATAAGTAAGATGACCCACATGGAGTTTGGCCCTAGTTGCCAATTTTAACAACATCAAAAAAAGGTTCTCCTATATTTCCTCATAAAATTCATTTCCTTAGTCCTGCAATTTCGCATGTCTTTCCTTAGGAGATCTACGAAAAACTTATGTCAAAATGGAGGAGTGTGCTTGCCAATGTATAGTGATTTCTGTGTCCGAAAAGTTGTGTCCTTTGGGCAAGCCGACTTGATCATCTGGAGGGCCAACTTGGTCTTGGAGAAAATTTGACTCTTTTCACAAAATAAAATATTTCTTTTCTTTTACAAATAGTCCAAATGGGATTTTGACTCATGATAATTTTATTTTGACTTGACAAATCCTAGGGGCATGAAGAACATGCTTGACCTAGATGATCAATTATCTTGAGCATGAAACCCATGCTCATAAAATAATTTTTCTTTCTCTTCTTTTTGCTTTTTACATGAAATATACAATGACATAATTACAAAGATAATTATGAAGACCGAACCTTGTTACATTTCCTAACAGATGTCCTTGTCACCTTACCATTCCACCTCCTGCTCTTTAGTGGTATTTAACCACACGAGAGACTTCCCAATATAGGTCACCTAAATGGTATTCTAGGTCAAAGGATCAAAAGTGACACTTCAATAGGCTTATTCAAGGTACTCAGACTAGGAACAAGGCTCAATTCTTTGTAAAAAGGAACAACGTACCTATGAAGAGGCCTATAAGGGGAGACTTGTAGCCTAGGGGTTTTAATGTATGATTCAAAAGTAGCACAATTAGGCATACAAGAAGAAAGAAAGGTTTTCTTGAAAGGTATGATCAACAATGGGACCAAAAAACCTTGAAATGGCCCTAAGTTGAAGCCTTAATGCAAAATTAGGATTTTTCAACCCTTAAAATTGTCTATGGTTGTTGATATCAGCCCTAGGGAAGCACTTTTAACCATGCAACTAACTAAATTTTGATGCTTTAAAGCAAAGCAAGGTGGAACTATTTCCAATCAGCCCAACGCTCATGTCCTAGTTGAATTTGGCATGAAACTCTAACCCTAGCAGCTTGCCTTGAAGGGCCAAAATCTTAGGGGAGAGGGAAAAAGGTAATTTTTTGTGATTTTTGACCATCAATATGGATGTTAGTGCCTTCTATCCATTCGGGTGATGGAGTCTTAGAGATTTTAACCATGGAAATATCAAATCAATGAAGGGAGTAAGGGGGAAGACCCTAGATTTTCACTCGCTAACCCTAACTGTTACTTTTTGACGGGATAAATTTACTAGAGAATTCTCAAGGAGTTTCTCTAGGGAAGTCCAAGGATACAAATTAAATCATGCAAAACTTTCTAAGAATTTCATATAAAGAGAAGCATCTAGACATGGAACATAAAAACCTTAGCAATATTTGGTACATGCAATAATCATGGAAGATATTCAATAAAAAGTACTCACAAAATATCCAAGAACAAGCCTTCTTTATCCCAAATAACGTCTCCACATCAGGCACTAGTTCCTAATAGCCAAATATCCACAAAATATCACATCTCCACAAAGTAGTGAAGTACAATAACTAGGCCGAAATCTCTAAGAGAGGTCGAGTTCTCCACAAGTGACGAACAAAATGAAAGAAGTGACTCTATTTATATGAGGTCTACCTCTTCTAATTTCTAAATAAAAGCCCCTACACAAGTTCAATTTTTGAGTGGACAAAAAGTAAATTTGTGTTACAAGCCAACCCACAAGCTTTACAACATAATATGCCAAGATAAGTCCACACATGTAAGCCGTAGACCTAAAAAGGTGATGACGTCATTCCCTTTTAGTGCTTCAAATGCTTCATCAAGGAAAATTCAAGGCTAAAAATGTCTCCAAGCATCAAGACCATCCTCCGTTTGAGGAAAATGCCAAAGCATGCATCAAAGTAGCTCCAAGGGTTCAAAATTTAGCTGTGGGTGCAACATTTCATCTCCATGTGTGTCAAGTGAGCAATGTAGTGCCTCCTCTCTCCAGCATTATGTATCCATAAAGTTCAACAAGCCCTCCTCAATCATCGTAAGGATGACCATCCTCATTTGGGCCCTGGATCACGACATGCCCATCAAGTAGTGTCAAGGCTAGCCTGGGGGCATGTTGGGTCCATTTGTACATTGTCAAGAATCCTCCATGCTAGGTAAAGGAAGCCCAATGTTCTATCTCATGGGGGTACTCTGAGATGTATATTCACTACTCAAGGCATCAGAAGGTCCATTGCTAGGCCAAAAGTGGGAAACACTACATTTGCTAAGTTATCATACTCTCTAGAATGTAGTGAATGGCCTGGGCATCATGTTGAGTAGGTTTCCCTTAAGGCCTCTACTGCATTCGACTAAGATCAACTCAAACTCAAGTGAAAGCAACCCTTCATTAAAGACTTAGATCATAAATGCATCTAAGTGGACCATACTGAAGTGTTAAAGGCATATTAATACTTCAAACTGAGATCACCTTCAAACATCTAACTAGACCAAGTCTCACAAAGCGTGTTTTCTACCTTTGTAGGGGTCGCTAAGTAGTTAACCCTATTAGGTGCTTCTAGCCCCCAAGGGGAGGTGGCGTTTCCAAGGTTAACCCTTTAATCAATCGGTGTTAGTGTAAGTGAGTGGCAGTGGAGGGGATGGACTTCATGGCCAAGTGCGATGGTTAGGGGACCAACTAATAGGAGTCCACTATTGGACCAGAGATCACATTGAGAGGTGGGGTGAATTAGTGTGGCAATAATTTTACCATTTCGTAACTTTTCATCAACAAACAATTATATAACAATGAATCATAACCATTTGCAACATGTCAATAAATAGAATATTGCATCATCACATCAATAATACATCAAAAAGCCATTACATCAGCACAAGGAGATACAAGGCTTTTATGTGGAAACTCATATGGGAAAAAACCACAAATTCTTCTTCTTCTTCTTCAATTCATTACATAGATTTGTAGGCACCGACTTGCTAGAGATAACCACCCCCAATATATGGAACAAAATACTTGCGATAGCCTACAACCTGATTGAGGCACCAACCTCAAAAATATGCAAGTAGCTATTCATTATAGCCTACAACTTGATTGAGACACCAACCCTGGAGATGAGCAAGGTTCGACTTGCTCTAGGCTCCAACTTGATTGAGGCACAAACCTTAGTGATATGCAAGCTTCGACTTGCTTTAGGATCCATCCTTAGTGGAGGCACTCACCTCCTTCAACTTCTTATGGACCTCTTTTCAAAATCTTTCAAACTGGATCCACCGACTCTTTAATCAATATAATTTTTCAAAAAAAAAAAAAACTGCTGTTGTCATACTGCTGTCCATACCCTGTTTAAACTCTGTTCCAGCCTGCTCATCAATCCAATCACATAGAACTTGTCTCGGAACTTGTTTTTTCCATATACTCAACATCAACTATAACTTGCTCCTTAGCTTCCAAAACATATAACAAAGATTATGATTATGAAAAATACAACATCAAGGCTTTTCATGCCTTTAGAAGTGTTCCCTCATGAACCTTGATCATCATGCTTCTTTCAAAATTCAATTTGGGCTTATAATGAGCCCAAAAATCCCCAAAAACCATTTAAAATAAAAAATTAAATTAGCCATCAGATAAAATGGCCCTTTCAGGGCACATTATACAAAATGATCATTTTCTGTCTACAACTATACAAAATGAGGCTTTCCAACCTCCTAACTATGTGACATAATGTACTTTTCCGATGACACAAAATAATAAAAATTTATCTCTCACCTTGTGATGGCCAAATTCAAACCTCCAGCCTCGACTTCCCAGTCAAAGTTTGCCACCAATTGTGCTAATTACTGGTCCTTGGAATATGAAGCTTTCAAACTCCTTTTATTATAAACACTTCTATTCCAAGGAATTGCACCTAAGTTGCGACCTCGTGTCACACCACGTGGGCAAGTCTATTATCGACATGTACGAGGGAACCAATCATCATTCAGGCGGGAGAATACTATTCACTGTTCCGACTTTGCCACAATATGTAAATAGAAAGAAATTTTCCTTCAGAGATGTCAACTAAGATATAAAACACCACACATGATTCAAACCAAAATCAATCCATTTAACCAATAATACTAAGGTCGATCTCTATTCCGTTGATCACCATTCCATCAAAGACGATCATTGTTTGTCACAAAATGTGTTTGGAGTGCCATAGAGCACACATATACAACAAGGAATACTTCCATAGGAGTCGACCATGAAACCAATCATATTGTCGAGGCCGATCACTGTTCTATCAACGCTGATCTCTGTCTATCACAAAATGTGTTTGGAGTGCCACAATGAGGAATACTTCCACAGGACTCGACCATGAAACCAATCATACTATTAAGGCCAACCACTATTCCATCAAAGTTGATTGTCGTCTATTACAAAATGTGTTTGGAGAACCAGAAAGCACACATATACTTTTGAAAAATGTGTAACTAAGTTTGGTCTTCATAAATATGAAATGTTCTTTTGATTCTTGTATATTGTAAAATGAAAGACAATTATTATTATTTTTGGAGCATGGGTTTCATGCTCAAGGTCTTTTATTTTATAGGTCAAACACCCATTGAGTGCTTCTAGGGTTTGTCCTAGGTCAAAAAGTCAAAAGAGTCATTGTCATAAGTTGAAGACCCCATCAGGCACATTGTAACTTGTAAAGAAAATTATTTTTGTCATTAAAAGTGTCAAAATACCCTTCAAAACGAAGTCAGCCTGGCAGCTAGGAAGTTGGCTTATTTTGAAGAGCCACGTCCATCTTGAGAAGCCTATATAAGGGAGAGAACTCGACCTCCTTGAGTCTCATTCATCACTTACTCATTCAAGGAAGGGAGAAGAGCAAGAAGGCAAGTGAAGAAGGAAGAAGGATTCTTTTGGGCTAATTCTCTCTCACATGTGCGAAGAATATAAGCTAGGGCTTGCTGCTTCAAGGTCAAAATTCTCTATCCGTTGGAAGAGGATCAAGTCTGTTGGAAGAAGGGTCTACTAGGTCACCTACTAGCCCTAGACAAGGAAGCAAGGCAAGCGAAGTTGCTGGGAGGCCTTGGAAGGTTAGTTTTGTTCACACGTGTGGATGCAGTGGAAGTTGCAAGGGGTTGAAAATTTCAGACCTGCAATAGAGGCCGAAATTCTGAAGCTGGGGGTCGAAGTTGTGTTGCTGGAAGAGATTCCACTAGGTTTGACTTGGATAAGAGAAACACATTATTAAGAAAGGTTGGACTTGGTCTTAGAGGGTATTGATCTTGGTCTAGAAGTCTTGGAATTCGTCAATTGAAGAATCTATAAGAAGAGGAGATTTTTCGGGTTTTCTTCTCAAGTGGAGAGGTTTTGGCCCTAGATTGCAGTCTATATTCTGTGTTCTTATGTATTATTGTTCTTCTTGTTTTGGTAGTTGTTTGATGATATTCGAACCTAATAATAATTGAAGAAGCTAATAAAGAAAGAAAAAGTAAAAAATACATCCCAGGCAGTTATCATAGAAAGAGAAATCATCTTAACTATTGCCCTATAAATTTCTCAACATGGTATCAAAGCTAACATTGGCAGAGGGCATTACAAAAATCTATACCACATTGAAGAAGTTTCTAAAGAAGTGTTTAAAGGTGCCAAGTCATTTCATGAAAGACATCAAAGAAGTATGGAATCTCCTATTTACTCCAAAGAAGGAAGTGACCAAGACAAAGAACGAAGGCCTCTTCTCAGCACTCACTGACACATTTCAAGATGACATCATTTGGGTGATCGATATTGGAGCATCAAGACACATGACTGGTCATCACAAGCAACTAAAAACATTGTCAAAAGTAAAGTCTTCTTACTCCGTAGAGCTTGGTGATAACAAGAGCTATCCTGTGAGAGGAATTGGATCAACCTCAATAGAGTTGGAAAATGGAGGCAATATTCATCTCAACAACATCCTATTTGTTCCAGGTTTGCATAAGAACTTACTCTCCATTTCAAGTCTAGAAGATAAAGGTGATAGAGTCGCTTTCATTGATGGAAAAGTTGTAGTATGGTGTAAAAAAATCAAGCATAGAGAATGCTAGAGTGATTGGGATTTGTGAAGGAAGACTCTACATATTGCTATCTCCTCTTGCTCAAGCTTCAGTTCACAGTGAAATCAATCCATGTGAATTTTGGCATAGAAGATTCAGTCATCTCCATTTCAAAATCCTTCCAACCCTAAATTCAATAGTAGATGGAATCCCCAAACTGAAGGAAGATCACAGAGTATGCAAGGGATGTGCATTGGGTAAGAACACCAAGAGACCATTGGAAGCAGTGTGTCACGGTCAAAATAAATCTTGGATCTTATTCATTCCGATGTTTGTGGTCCTATGAATCCTAAATCACTTGGAGGTCATCTATATTATGTCACATTTGTAGATGACCATTCAAGGAAAACTTGAGTTTACTTAATGAATTCCAAGGATGAAGTATTTACCAAATTTCAAGAATTCAAAGCTGAAGTAGAGTATCTTACAAAAAGAAGAATCAAGATATTAAGATCCGATAATGGAGGATAATACACATCTAAATAAATTTATGTAAGGTGTCTGTGATTAATAGGGAGCTGATAGTCCCATATAATCTCGAACAAATGGAGTTGCAGAATGAAAGAATCGATCCATTGAAGAAAGTGTAAAAGCAATGCTACATGATTCTAGATTTACTGAAATTTCTGTGGGGTAAAGCTACACATATAACTGTATACATACAAAATCGAAGTCGGTCACTAGATAACAAGACTTCCGAAGAAGTGTTCACTGGGAAGAAACCAATTGTATATCATCTCTGAATTTTTGGTTGTCCTGTCTATATTCATATACCTAAGGACAAAAGGAAGAAGCTAGATCCATCTAGCATGAAGGGAACATTTGTGGGCTACAATAACTCTTCTAAGGCCTATAGGATCTACATAAAGGAAGGACACCGAATAGAAGTTAGTCGAGATGTGATATTTGGCGAAAGTATTTTATTTAAGAAATCAAAGGACCTCCCTATGGACTCTAATGATGAAGAACTTTCGGTATTTGAAGAAGAAGTTACTAGGGAAGAAGAAGAAAACCATGAAGATGAAGGTTCTTGTGAACCTATATAACTTGCAATAATCCCCAAAACTAGAAAAATACCTAACTGGTTGAAGTCTACACTTTTAGATGCAGAAGGTCATGGAGCAACTCAAGGTACATTTAGGGAAAGAAAGAAGCCCAAACGATATTCTGGGTATGCAACCTACATGACAAAATTAATAGAAGCAGAGCCATCCTCTTTTGAAGAAGCTATCAATCTCGAAGAATGGAAGGATGCCATAGATGAAGAATATCAGTCTATAATGAAGAATGGAGTTTGGGAGATCTTACCTAGGCTTGAAGACAAATATGTGGTAACTTCCAAATGGATCTACAAGATCAAGCATGCAACAGATGGAAGTATTGATAAATATAAGGCAAGATTTGTGGCTAGGGGCTTCTCTCAACAGGAAGGCATCGACTATGAAGAGACATTTGCTCGAACAACAAGGTATAAAAATATTCTTTCATTGGTCTCTTTGGCAACATCGATGTTGAAGAAAATGTAACTAGGTTCGATATTTACAAATGTAATTTTGATCTTTGTACTTGTCAAGAAAAGAAATATTATTTTTGTAAATTATAAGAATGAGTTTCTTGCTCATTCCATAGGTCTAGGAAAGTCAAAGAGTCAAAGACGTGTAAAGAGATCTTCTTGAGCATATATGTAAATGTATATGAGTCAACCTAGTGTCTAGAACAACCCTCCAAGACAAGCACAATCCTCTTGAAGAAGTTTGCTTGCAAAACGATGAAGAGAACAATCAAGTCGGCCTCAATATTATCTATATATATATTATATATATATATATATAATATATTATATATTATATATATATATAAATGTCATGTCGGTTAATATAAGAGACACAACGATTCACTCGGTCAAGTTGGTTTAACATGGAAACATATCTACTATATATACCCAGTTAGGGTCAGCGCAAAAGGGTAGGAAAAAAACTCGGATTTCTCTCTGAATTTCGGATGAGTACAGGAATTGCAGAAGCATAGTTTCGGATGACATTTTTGGAGGTCTATTCACAAGCCTCTGCAACTTTGGATGGCACAAGAAGGACAAAAAAACTCGGACAAGTCTTTGTTATCTTGGATGGGTGCAGGAAGAATCTCGGACAAGGTACAATGGTACAAGATAAAGGCAATAGTTCAGTATTTCGTATGGAGGAGGATATCTGTGGTTTTTAGATGAAATATCAGCCTTCCTGAAGTCTTGAAGACTCTGATGGAAAAGATGTAGACCCTTGACAATGGATATCTTTGGGAGATGTGTCAACATGAATGCAGGATGCTGATACCTACAGAAAGATGTCATGATGAAGAGCGACCTAGTAAGGTACGATTTGACTTAATGATATATTTGATTTGTTGAATAATATCTGGATAAGTTCATGCAGAGCTACTTACAAGTACAACTAGCATTCATGTGATGAATGGAAGAAGCATGATGAGAAAGAAGTAGTCATATGACGAAGGTTCCAGATATGAAGGAGGCCAATTTCCATGATGAAAGGAATGACATGACGAACTAAGGAGGAAAGTGATCGATGACTGTTGCCCTACAAGAAAGAAGCTCAACTAACTTTCATGACATCAAGGAGAGAAGTTTATCAAGCAACTGAAGGACCCATGAAGAAGAAGTTGCTGATGTATAGAAGAGTCCCTAGCTAAGAGGGAGCTCTGAGAGGTCCCTGATCAAGAGGGAGCTTGAATTAGATCACCCCTGATTAAAAAGGAGTGACAATTGTGTTTTTCTATCTCATATGTCGTGCACTAGACCAATACTAATAGCCGTAAGTTTAGGTGAAGGCCATGAATGGAAATGTAGACACATGATAGACACATGATAGACACAACATTTTTGTCTCACTTTGGAAGAAAGGATGGAGGATTGGCTAATCATCTGGCATCCAATGCTCTTTGAGGATGTGTAGGGCATCCAAGATACGAGTAGGCAAGAGGATCGATATTCTTTGAGGGTTGGGAACCTAAGATAAGAATAGTCCTAGAAGGTCATACTTAGTGAACACCCGGGTGGGTATGTACCTTGGAGACAATGATGAAGGTGTATATAGTCATTGGTCTTGCCAACATTGTGCTCTGATCTGATGAGAGATAGAGTTGTCATTCAAGGCCTTGCTGTGAAAATAATGCTGGTTACTATGATGCTATACAGATGGGTTACCAATCCTTCTTATGAGAAATTCTTCAGATTGAGAATGATCAAGTACCATAAAAAATGTCTACCTAGTTAAGAATGAGTGTTGAAGAAAGTGTAAATAGGTTCGGTATTTACAAATGTAATTTTGATCTTTGTACTTGTCAAGAAAAAAGAAATATTATTTTTGTAAATTACAAGAATGAGTTTCTTGCTCATTCCATAGGTCTAGGAAAGTCAAAGAGTCAAAGACATGTGTAAAGAGCTCTTCTTGAGCATATATGTAATGTATATGAGTCAACCTAGTGTCGAGAACAACCCTCCAAGACAAGCACAATCCTCTTGAAGAAGTTTGCCTGCAAAACAATGAAGAGAACAGTCAAATCGGCTTCAAAATATATATATAAATGTCATGTTGGCTCATATAAGAGACACAGTGATTCACTTGGTCAAGTCAGCTTAATATGGAAACATAACCACTATATATACCTAGTTAGGGTCAGTGCAAAAGGGCAGAACATAAACTTGGATTTCTCTCTGAATTTCAGATGGGTACAGGAATTGCAGAAGCACAGTTTTGGATGACATTTTTGAAGGTCTGTTCACAAGCCTCTGCAACTTCAGATTGTGAAAATTTCTGAATCTAACAAATCAAAAATCCTACTGCAGTAAACTGATTTGCATTACCTACTTGTGTTCTTCATTTTAACAAGTTATTTTCAGTATTATTCAGAAAATATTAATGCAAATACACTACAGCCTACACCAATATACAGATCAAGTACTGAAAAATAAATGAGACAACCACACAAAGGACACACTTATTTTTGGACTAAACACCCACGGAAAAACCCAATGTGGGAAAATCGGTGCAACAAATATGAGGGTTTTTAGTTTTATTATTAAGCAGAGTTATGAATACAACTAGGGTGCCAAATCCAGCTCACCAACTAGGGAATAAACCCGAGAGAAGTACCTCTATCTGGAGACAGATATTTTGGCGAATCCAGCAACTGGATGAACAAACCCCATAGGTGACTGCGCCATCCCCAGTGTTGTGTAGCGATGGCTACTCCCAACTTTGTGCTGGGACTGTGTCACCTCCTCTAGGAGCTGTGTCACCTCACGGTGAGCCATCCTGGCTTGGAAATTGATCTGCTGAATTGATGCCCAATCTACCTCACAGAAACCCCAATGTTGCCTCTGGGTGATTGCGTCAGCCCTCCAGCGTTTGCATCACCCTCCTAGAGCTGCGCTGTCTCTCCCTAGTGTTGTACTACCTCTCTGTTATGTATTCTTGGCCTTGGATGAAAGTCTCGTTGCCGAACTACCCCTCTCTGCACTAGAAGCTTACTGAAATTCTCAGCAAACCATGCCCTAGAATTTTGATCTAGCTCAAGTGCTGCTCTACCTATGTGTATTCTCCAGATGACCCCAAGCCTTCCTTTATACTTTTGTTGTTGAGAAATCAACGACCGTGATCTAATCTCTAATCAACGGCTAAGATTAAATTAGACTTGATTCTCATCTCTTAGAAGCTTCTCACCCATATTTACATTAATTCACTTTAATTATTTTAATTTCCTAAGTTTTAACTTAGGGACCATTAAAAATAATTAATTATTTGAATAACATGCACTCTGGGTGGAATTTCTCCAAACGATTTATCGGTCTTGGAGATCTCATGTGTTCTAGCCCCTCCAAAATTTTTTGGAGCTAGAGCACATTTGATGCTACCCAAAAATCAACACTCCCTCTTAGCGAGGAATGTGCTCTAGCAATACTTCCTAGCAAAAGTATCACATTGATCCACAACATTGGTCCTCTACGCTGCTGATGCTCGGCCTATTGCCCTTCATCCACTGCACTGCTGCAATCTGTACTACTGCCCATGACACTGCCACTCTAACTACTGCATCTGTACTTCAACTCCCTCTCAATATGCTGCACCATGCTTCCCATAGCACTGCCATTGCAAACTGCGACTCTGCAACTCAGTTGTTGAGAAGTAATGAACTGAAAAGCCACCCAAAAGCTGACATGTTGGTTATTCTGGATGCCCCTTGACGCTGAAGCTACCTCTGCTGCTAATCTGTGCTGAACCTTTAATACTACTGCGCTGCTGTTGTATCTACTTTGTGCCTTCTGCACTGCTGCAACACACCACGACGTTGCTTCAGACTTTGGCACTCTAGCTCTGCCACTATTGCTCCATTATCCCTCGCACCCACCGACTCCCGTCATTCTACTACTGTCGTTAAGGGCTCCCATAGCCATATGTGATCCAAGAGTTTGGGCACCTCAAGGATCCTGTCCCCTATGTAGTCCTCCTGACTACAGCTCAATATCATCCCACCTCTTCTCTAGAGGTGCATGAGCACTCATGGTGCAATCATCATCGTCCTCTTTGTCAGCTTGCGCTAGAGCAACTTTTGAGTCATACTTCTCTTCTTTGCCCTTCTTCCGAGGGCACTACGTGGCGAAATGACCCATTTCTCCACATCTGAAGCATTTGACTTTGGATATGTCCTTTCGTTTTTGCTGCCCTTGTTATCCCGTTGATGCGAGAGTTGCATCCTCCTCTTCTTCCTTCTTGATTCTGACCCCTTTGATGCTTCTTCCTGCCTTGGTCCATTGTCTGATCTCTTCCTGTTGAAGAGCTGCCCACATCTCCTCCCAACTGGGAAGAGAAGCCCTGCCCAATATGCTTTGCACAAAGGTTTCCTAGTCTTCAGTGACTGCATTCAGGGCAATCCTGACCATAAATTTAGCATCTGGTGTAGCCCCTACGAAAGTTAGCTGGTCACGGATCCTTTGTAACCTAAGAAGGAAGGGATCGATTTATTCTCCCTTCTGCATCTAAAATTGTCTCAGCTGACTCTCAAGAAACATCTTTCGCTGAACGGAAGTTCCCTCGTACAATGTGGTCAAGGCCTCCCACATTTCCCTTGCTATGTCTTTCTTAGCAATATGTGGGATCACATGATCCTTGACTCCATCCAAGATCATGCACTTTGCTTTTGCCTAAGCCTCCTCGTACTTCTTGAGAGGATCAACATCAATTGGAACAACAACCGTCCTCAAGGCATAATCCTTGATGCAATTTTTATCCAAAACTGCCAGGATCCTGGCCTTTCAGATGACGAAGTTGGATGCTCCATCCAACTTGTCTTGATCTCTCAGTCCGTTAACGACCATCTCTGCTCAAATGAATGTCGAATTGGTTCTCTTCTCCCTCTTTCGCTGCTGCCCCAACCAAACTCGGATCTAGATTTCTTTGGTGCTAAAAATCCTCTAAGTAACAAGCTCCCTCTGAATTTCGATTTCCTTCATGGAAATCCTTTTGCCAACCACTATCGAACCACCCCTTTGATCTCTCTTTGCTGCTGCTCAGCACTGGATCTAGATTTCTTGGCAAGAAATCTTTCGAGGAACTAATTCCTTCTACTTTGCTTCTTTCCCACTAGGTACTGTTCTGCACCAATAGAATCAACACCCCACTAGCAACTCCAGATAAAATTTGCGTTGCACCTCTACCCATGGCAATCGGAAAAACGAGACTCAACAGTCTCTGCATTGGCCCAGTAACCATTGCGTTGCCCTCTGCAGCAACAACGTCACCCAATCAGGTTGACGCAGGCTTTGTGTGAGCCTCCCTTGGTGACTGCATCACCCCTCCTTTGCTCTCCTGGCCTGAAACTGTGTTGTCTCTCGGGACAACTGTCTTTATGAACTGATTTTCCTCTGTCCTTTCGCTGATGGCTTCAGTCCTCCTTGATCTGCAATCGCTCTGATACCATGTGAAAATTTCTGAATCTAACAATCAGAAATTCTACTACAGTAAAATGAGTTGCATTACCTACTTGTGTTCTTCATTTTAACAAGCTACTTTCAGAATTATTAAGAAAATATTAATGCAAATACACAACAACCTACACCAATATACAGATCAAGTACTGAAAAATAAATGAGACAACCACACAAAGGGAACACTTATTTTTGGACTAATGTCCCCAGCAAAACCCAATGCAGGAAAACTGGTGCAGCAGATATGAGGGTTTTATTATTAAGTAGATTTCTGAATACAACTAGGGTGCCAAATATGGCTCACTCAACAAAGAATAAAACTGATAGAAGTACCTCTATCTGAAGGCAAATATTTTGGCAAATCCAGCAACTGGATGAACAAACCCCACAGGGGACTACGCCGTCCCTAGCGTTGTGCAGCGATAACTGCTCCTAGCTCTGCGCTTGAACTGCGTCACCTCCTCTAAGAGCTGTGTCACCCTTCCGGTGAGCCTTCTCGGCTCAGAAATCGATCTGATGAATTGATGTCGAATCTGCCTCACAGAAAACCCAACGCTGCCTCTGCGTGACTGCGTCAGCCCTCCAACCTTCGTGTCACCCTCCTAGAGCTGCACTGTCTCTCCCTAATGTTGTGCTGCCTCTTTGTTATGTCTTCTTGGCCATGGATGAAAGTCCCGCTGCCAAACTGCCCCTCTGCACTAGAAGCTTACTCCGAAATTCTCAACAAACCACGCCCCTAAGTTTCGATCTAGCTCAAGTGCTGCTCTCCCCATGTGTATTCTCCAACCAACCCCAATCCTTCCTTTATACTTTTCCTGTTGAGAAATAAATGACCCTGATCTAATCTCTAATCAACAGCTAAGATATTAGACTTGATCCTCATCTCTTCGAAGCTTCTCACCCATATTTACATTAATTCACTTTAATTATTCCAATTTCCTAAGTTTTAACTTAGGCACCATTAAAAATAATTAATTATTTGAATAACATGCACTCTGGGTGGAATTTCTCCAAACGATTTTTGGGTCTCGGAGATCTCATGTGTTCTAGCCCCTCCACAAAATTTCGGAGCTAGAGCACATCCGATGCTACCCAAAAATCAACACGGATGGTACAATAAGGACAAAAAAACTCGGACAAGTCTCTGTTATCTCAGATGGATGCAGGAAGAATCTCGGACAAGGCACAGTGGTACAAGATAAAGGCGACAGTTCAATATTTCATATGGAGGAGGATATCTGTGGTTTTCGGATGAGTATCTCAGATGAAATCTCAGCCTTCCTGAAATCTTGAAGATCTTTGTCTCTACATATCTAACACAGTCATAGTCTTGGCTCAAGTATGATGTGAAGGATCTCATCAAGGTGTTGTTATATCATAGTCATGATCTCGTTCCTAATGAAGATAAAGTCAAGACAATGATGAAGAAGGTGCAATCATGGTGCAAAAGTGATATAGCTGAAGAAGGTGCAGTCATGGTACAACAATGATGATGATGATATCAACAATTAGAAGAGGATTGATGTCTTGGTCTTGGAGTGGCCTAGTAAGTCAAGGGTCATGGTCTTGGTGTTCGTCAGTTGGAATCTCTATAAGAAGAATTATGTGCAGGTTTTCCTCTCCAAGAGGTAGAGGTTTTGGCCCTTGCAAAATGTCAACATCTTGTGTTCTCGTCTCTTTGTTTTTGGTAGCTATTTGATGAAATAAGTAAAACACTCTAATAATGTCAAAGATAAGATTGTGCTAATAAGAAAATTAAAGAAAATGCCTCACAAATAGTTATCAAGTCAAGAGGAATCTCATTAACTACATGTGCCCTAGATTCTTCAACAATTGATAGGATGAAACACCCACCAAATGGATGTCAAGACCACATTCTTGAATGGCACAATTGATGAGGAAGTCTATATAGATCAACCCTTGGGATTTGAAGTTAAAGACAGAAAGGCATATGTTTTCACATTGGAGAAGTTATTATATGGCCTCAAGCAAGCACCAAGTGCATGGTATGCTAGGATGGATGCATACCTTCAGAGATTAAGCTTCACAAAAATTTCTGCTGATCCGAACCTTTATATTAAGGTTGTGAAGGGAGAGCTGATAATCATTCTTCTATATGTGGATGGTCTTCTCTTGACAGGTGTGGAAGGTCGAATTGAAAAATGTAAGAAACAACTAACAACAAAATTTGACATGAAGGATCTTGGGCTGATGCACTACTGTTTGGGACTGGAAGTCTGACAAGGACTTGATGAGATCTATCTAGGTTAAGCAAAGTATGTGATTAGGATGTTGAAGAGGTTTGACATGATGGATTGCAAACCAATGACAACCCCAATGATCACAAACTTAAAAGGACTAAGGAGTTTCGAATCGAGCCATGTAGATCCTTCCAAGTATAGACAATTGATTGGCTCATTGATGTACTTGGTGAATACTTGACCATACATGTTTTGCAGTAAATGTTCTCAATCAATTCCAAGTGGAGCCGAGGCATGATCATTGGATAGCAACAAAACATATACTGAGATATCTGCAAGGAATCATCCACTATCGCCTGAAATATGATAGGAGGAATGATGTCCACTTGATTGGATATATACGTTCTAACTAGGGAGGCAACGAATAGGATGGAAGGAGCAGTATAGGAGGATGTTTTAGTTTGGGATCCTCCATGATCTCATGGATGAGCAGAAAGCAAGGAACACTTGCTTTGAGGAGTGCTGAGGCTGAGTATATTGCAACCTGTGAAGTAAGCAGAGAATTTGTCTGGTTGAGGAAGCTGCTATCTGACCTATTTGAAGGAGTAATGGACCCTACAGTGATACATTGTGATAACACCAGTTGTATACAAAGACAAAGCATATCAACAACAAGTATCACTACATTCAGAAGCTAGTACAAGATGGTGTGTTGCAACTACAATATATCTCCATCGATGAGAAGGTAGTTGACATATTGACGAAATCTCTTCCTAATAAGAAGCTTGTGTATTTGAGAGACAAGCTTGGTTTGGTTGATGTATCCTCAGGGAGAGATAGACACATCATTCTTGTCTTCGCTTGGGAAGACAAAATGGAGGATTGGGTAAGCATCTGGCATTCGATACTCTTTGAGGATGAGGTAGGGCATCCAAGACAAGAGTAGTCATGGACCGGTATTCTTTGAGGACTAGCTATTCGAGATAAGAATAGTACAAGGAAGGTCATACTCTGTGAACACCCTGGTGGGGTATGTACCTTGAGAGACAATGATGATGGTGTCTATAAATCATTGGTCTCGCCAACATTGTGCTCTGATCTTGTGAAGAGATAGAGTTGTTAGTCAAGGCCTTGCTATATGACAATGCAGTTGATATGAAGCTAAACAGATGGGTTACCAATCCGACTCTTCTTATGTGATCTCTTCAGATTGAGAATGTCCATGTACCATATATGAATACCTCCCTAGTTAAGGGGGAGTGTTGAAAATGTGTAACTAGATTCGGTCTTCATAAATATGAAATGTACCTTTGATTCTTGTATATTGTAAAATGAAAGAAAATTATTATAATTATTTTTGGAGCATGGGTTTCATGCTCAAGGTCTTTTATTTTATAGGTCAAGCATCCATTGAGTGCTTCTAGGGTTTGTCTTAGGTCAAGAAGTCAAAAGAGTCATTGTCATAAGTTGAAGACCCCATCGGGCACATTGTAACTTGTAAGGAAAATTGTCATTAAAAGTGTCAAAATACCCTTCAAGACCAAGTCGACCTGGCAGTTGGGAAGTCGGTCTATTTTGAGGAAACAATCCACCTTGAGAAGCCTATATAAAGGAGGGAACTCGACATCCTTGAGTCACATTCATCACTCACTCATTCAAGCAAGGGAGAAGAGCAGAAGGCAAGCGAAAAAGGAAGAGGACAAAGAAAGATTGTTTTTGGGCTAATTCTCTCTCACGTGCGCGAAGAATAGAAGTGAGGGTTTGCTACTTCAAGGTTGAAATTCTCTATCTGCTAGAAGAAGGGTCTACTAGGTCACCTACTAGTCCTAGAACATTTGCTAGGAGGCCTTGGAAGGCTAATTTTGCTCACACAAGTGGATGCAATAATAGTTGTGGGGGGTCGGAAATTTCAGACTTGTAGTAGAGACTGAAATTCTGAAGCCGAGGGTCGAAGTTGTGTTGCTAGAAGAGATTTGACTGGGTTTGACTTGGATAAGAGAAGCACATCATTTAGAAAGGTTGGTCTTGGTCTTGAAGGGTATTGATCTTGGTCTAGAGGTCTTGGAATTCGTCAATTGAAGAATCTATAAGAGGAGAGATTTTGCGGGTTTTCCTCTCAAGTGGAGAGGTTTTGGCCCTGGCTTACAGCCTATATTTGTTGAAAACTTGACTAAACTGAGGGGGGGTGAATCAGTTTAGTATATTCATGGACATTAAAATTCTTTTCATTACTCTCATTAACTGGTACATAACTTGAGTAGCTTAACAAATAATAACTAGCATATGAATATGTGATCAACAAGTAATAAGCAAACCAAACTAGATACATGAACACATAATAACAACACACATTGACACTAGATATATGTGGAAACCCATAAAGGGAGAAAACCACGGTTTTATCATTGTTGTGATGCAAAGGCTAGCTCCTACTCCTTATTACATTTGATTTTCTATAGGCCCCAAACTACAGAAGGCTGCTACCTCCATTTTCTGCAAGCTGCAACATGCAATGAAGCTCCAACTCCCATATGTTTTCTGTAGGCTACAACCCACAGGAGGCTCCTACCTCAACCAACTCCAACTGGATATTTATCAAGTTTCGACTTGAAAGGAGACTACCATCCACTTATGCAAACACGAAATAAGAATGTACTAGTTTACCTGGTCATAAACTTTGCATATCTCCATCTTCATTGCTGCATCTTCTTCCCTTCAAATCTGCTTCACATTAGCTTCATAAGTGCCAGGTAACTAATGCACAATGTTCAATCAACTCCCACACATTCTTCCATTCTATAACATCACATATGCCTTCCAAAAACACATATTTTATAGAGATAGTTTGTTGGATGTTTTTATCCCACATAGGAATATGAAGTGAATAGGCTTGACTCTTTGCCTTCCACTCATTCGTTTCCAAACTCTTCATATCTTGAATATTAGAACAAAAATAAATAATTCATCCAATATTAATGTCAGCCACATGTAATCATTAAATGAATATCTTTCTCATTAATGCATCACAACAATCTTTGCCTTTGCCTAGGAGTCTTGGAGTCTTGCCTTTGCATCCCAACCATTAAGCTTAATCAACATTTTTACATCATACATTCTTCAATATAAAAATCTCTGCAACATTATCAAAACACTTTAATGTATCACAACTCCTCCTCCTTCTTTTGCTCCTTTGCCTTCTTTTGCTGCTTACTGCTCCTTGTATTGTTGCTTCTCCTTTGCTTGCTGTTCTTTGTGCTGCTCCTTTGCTTTCTTTTGGTACACATTTGCCATCAATGACAATATTGCCAACAATATTTTGTGTTCTTGTGTATTATTGTTCTTCTTGTTTTAGTAGTTGTTTGATGATATTCAAACATAATAATAATTAAAGAAGCTAATAAAGAAAAAAAAAGTAAAAAGACATCACAAGCAATTATCATAGAAAGAGAAATCATTTAACTATTGCCCTATAAATTTCTCAACATATACAATGAGGAATACTTCCATAGGACTCGACCATGAAACCAATCATACGAAACCAGTCATAATGTCAAGGTTGATCATCATTTTGTTTGCGACAAAGCATGCATAAATTATATGCAACATGAAACACTTCTCCAAGACTCGACTCGAACTTAGTCCATGAAACCAAACATAGTCAAAATGTCGAAAATGTCTTCACTGGATTCGAATTGCATTATGTGAAAATATCACCATTGGAATTCTTTTGCAACAACTAAAATTAATTCTTCTAACTGTAAATTAAATTAACAGTTTATTGCTACGACAACGACAAATTAATCACATTGCAATCTTTGCAAATAAAAAATATTGCAGAAGAAATTGGAATCTGAGAAAATACTGGCACACACAAAATAAATTTGACACAGATGTTTTTGGACTAAAGTCCCCAGAAAAATCCAACTTGGGAAAACCCGTGTAGCAACTGAGGGTTTTTATTATTAAGCAGCAATGAGAAATTCTGAGTACAGTCTATGGATGCCCAACTGGATATCCAATCAAAAAGTATCTAACAAAAGTAATTAGAGAAATAAATCTCTCACTCCACAAGCAATCCCGACATTGGCTCCTCCAGAAAAACTAGCCGTCCAAACCCTTGCGCAGGCCCTCTATGTAGTCCTTGCGCTGCCTCTCACACATGTGGCTTTGTTCAGCCTCTGATCAAGCCGTCCTGCCGGTCTTTGCTGCTGGAAGTGTCTGTCCAAGCCATTGCAAGAATTTTCTGGCCTTTGAATGTTGAATTGACTTCCTCTCTAGCTAATCGAATTGCTCTGCTGAAGCTTCTGCACAGCTCTTGTGCAACTTCTGCGTGGAATACTTCTGTCACTTGTTGTTGCCTCTCCAAATCTGAAAATCTTCCTCTGGACTCACTGCATTTGCCCCTCTCTGGCTCGAACTCTTCTGACAACTACTGCTGCTCTCTGGAAAATCGAATTGCCCAAGGAATTCGACCTCAAGTCTCACAAGTGTGTCCTCCATCTACCCATCGGCCTCCTCTTATAATATCCAGTTGAGACTCCAATGGTCAAGATTAAAACATAATCAATGGCTGAGATCATATCTAGATCGATTCATGTGAGTTTCTAGATGATTCACACCTTTCTCAATTTATTAATCAGTTTTCCTAAGTTTAGACTTAGTAAATATTTAAAAATAGGCTAATAATCTAATTGAGACACTTCTAGGTGGAATTTCCAGAAACGATTTTTGGGTTATGGATAACTCCTGTGTTTTAGCCTCTCCACCAAGTTTTGAGACTAGAACACCTCCGATGCTACAAAAAATAACACTCCCTCTTAGTTAGGAAGGTGTTCTAGTGTTGCACTGCTCCAACACCCTGTCTTTGCATCACCCTATGTACATGTTGTTGATGTTTGGCCACTGTGACTGCTTGCCACTGCCCACTAACCACTGCGTAACTTTGATGTTGCAAATATATTGCTTTTAACACTACTATATTGCTGCCAATTATGCATCTGCACTTCAACTCCTTCTCATCTGTTGCTGCTACTACTGCATCTACTACAACAGAGAAGCATCGGAAATACTGAATCAACTGTGTCATGCTGCATTTGTCTCCTGAACATCTGACTGCTACTAACCTCTGCACTGTCCACTAAGGAATTTGCGTTGTTGCTGACTCTGCTACTGAGCCTCCTGCTCTACTATTAACACTACTCTACGCTCCTCTGCACCTGAATGCAACTAGTCTGCAACTGTCACTTCGGAATTTGACTGCATCACTAACACTGATCCATCCTACTACTGAATATTGTGGGCCCTTGTAGCAAGGTAATGATCCATGAGGAAGACACCTCAATGGATCTTGCCCATCCCTCTGCGCAACTCTAGGACTATAGCTCCATATTGCCCCACCTCACTCTTGGAGGTATAACTACAAACATGGCGAAATTTTCCTCTAGCCTGGAGGACAACTTGTCTATCTCTGCGGATGCTACCACCTGGCCCTGCTTCTCCTACTTGTCCTTCTTCCTGAGAGGACACTGGGTAATGTAGTGGCCAAACTCGCCACACCTGAAGCACTTGACTTTAGATAGGTCCTTCTTCTTCTTCTCCTGTCCCTAGCTGTGACACTTTGATGGAAGGGCCACATTCTCCTCTTCCTTCTCACCCTCGAACCCTTGCTACTGCTATTGTGATGGAGCTCTTTACTATAGCTCGCCTCATCTCCTCCTGCTGCATGTCTGACCACATTCCATCCCATCTAGGCAATGTGTCTCGGCCCAAGATACTTTGGACAAAGACTTGCCACTCTTTTGAGACACTGTTCAATGTCAAATGCACAAGCTCTGTCGGTTGAGGCTCCTCCACAACGACTGCAAGTTGATCCCCGATTTCCTGAATCTTGGTAAGGAAGGGATCTATGCCTTCACCCTTCTGCATCCTTATGTTTCTCAGCTTCTCCTACTGGAATATCTTCCGTTGCTCGGAAGGATTTTGATACAGCTAGTCGAGAGCATCCCACATCTCCTTGGTAGTGTTCTTGCTAGATATATGCGAGACTATATGGTTTCGGACACCATCCAAGATCATCTGCTTTGCCTTCACCATCTCTTTCCTGTACTGCTTTAGCTGATCTGCATCTCGCGGTGCTGCCACTACATTATCTACATAGGCTTTTAGGCCATATTCATCCAATAGGAAGGATATCCTGGCTTTCTAGATGACAAAGTTGGAGGCTCGCTCCAACCTATCCTGATCTCTAAGCCCAGCTGTGGCCATCTCTGAATCTGGTCGAAAATCTCCCTCTTCCCTCTACTCGACAGCTGAATCTGCTACTTGCACTCCCTTTTGGAGTGAGAAACTCTGCTCGCAACTATTGCCAACTGCAATGGGAAAATTAGATTTCTAAACTAGAAACCCTCTGATAGAAATTCTCTATGTGTGCACTTTCTCTTCCACCCGACGTTGATTCTGCTCTAGCAATTGCTGCAAAACCCTTCTACACCAAAACAAGGAATCTGGCCAACGAAAATACTGGACTGTTGGGAATCACGATAGCCGTTAGCTAAGTCACCGGATTCGTCCTAAACCCCCTACGAATCCCAAATCCGGCGATTCCAAATCACAGGACACGTCGTGTCTGAGGGCGTGTCGCGATTTTAGGACACGTGTCCGGTTTCCAGGACTCGCTGAGCTCAGTGCGGGAAAGAAAAGGGCGTGTTTGCTCATTAATATTTTCATTTGGCAAGTGATTTGTGCTGTTGCAGCAAGGAGTAGAGCATTTTGGCCAGCTTCATGAATCAAGTCTAGGCCTAGTATGATATGCTATTCATGGTAATGTTAATTCTTAAAGTAAAACGACAATTCTCTTAATCTTCATTATCCCTTTTACTTAAATTTTTAACATTACCATGAAATGACTCAGGATGTTTGAGAGTGGTTCTGGCCTCATTGGATTTCATATGGAGAAAGTAGAATTTTAGATTTCATTCAAAATCCAGCAAACTTATCAGTTTTTCAGGATTTTAGGATTGAAGGATTGCAATGTTTCCATTGAATTTTGTCATGTATTAGGGTATGGAACTCGTATTTAATCAAGAGCACCAAACCAAGAGCTTCTGAATATGTCACTCCCGCTCCCGTTTTCGCTCCTTCTCCCCGCTTTCGCTCCCGCTCCCAAGTAACACTATTCCTAATGATATGGGTCTGGACACCACTGTTGAGTTGGCATTGGCCAACATGGATTTCAATGATCCAGTGCTAGAGCCTGTTAGATTTGATGACTTAGAGGGGTCAACCTCCATACCAACAGATGTAGAGGCGACTATGGATACAGGGGAGGAGGGGATGCAGAGGAGAGCAGTGGGGACCATGATGATGGGGACAGTGATGCTGATTGATGCCTTGAGGCTTGTATACCTGTAGTTTTATATTTTCTATTTCTATTTGCCATTGGCATTGCACCAACACTACCTATGTAACACATTTTGATTTGATGACTTAATGAGAAAACTACAGTTGTCAGTGTGTTTACCTTACTATCTTGTAGTTGTAAGTTGTCTTTCAGTTATGAATTATGA
>APFE030043358.1:0-13260 GCA_000404065.3 Pinus taeda | reverse complement strand
AAAATAATATATAAAGTGTCCTGTTCCAAGGGGTCAGCATGTCCGAATCTGATACCACGAATCTCGAATCCTATGTGTCCCGAATCTCCGTGTCAAGTGACTTAGGCCGTTAGACTAAAACCTGCAGGTGTTAGTCAACGATCACATCGCCAGAGATAAGGATCCACAAGAGGCAGTTAGTCCATGTTGCGAAACACACAAAGAGCATTGGTTTATCCAATGTGCAACAATCTCCCCCCAATGCGAGCCAAGTGTGTATCGAACTCGTGACCTATGCTCTGATACCACTTGTTAGGAATCATGATTGTTGTTAGGCCAAAACCCGCAAGGGTTAGTCAACGATCACATCGCCAGAGATAAGGATCCACGAGAGGCAGTAGTCCATGTTGCGAAACACAGGTAGGAGGACTAGATTGGCAGTCGATTCAGGTAGTGCGTGTGGTAGGCAACGCTAGGGTGATATAGAGCCTGCATAAACCACTTAGACGACTAGCTTTTTAGAGGTCAGACAGTGTCAGGATTGCTTAGAGTGAGGGTAAAATCCCTCAGCAATTTTTTGCCAGTTTTTCCGTTGGATAGATTTGCTAGTTTGGAGATATTTATTGAACTCCGAATTTTCTCATTGTTGCTTAATAATAGAAACCCTCAGCTGTTGCAACGATTTTCTCAAGTTGGGTTTTTTCGGGGACTTTTGTCCAAAAATAATAGTGTCATATTTTTGTGTGTGCACCAGTATTTTCTTAGTTTCCAGTTTATCTTCCGCGGTATTTTTATTTGGGAAGATTGCAGTGTGATTAATTCGTTGTTGCTGTAGGAATAAACTGCTAAATTAATTTACAGTTAGAAGAATTAATCCTAGTTGTTGCAATAGAATTTCAGTGGTGAAATTTTCACATTGTATTAGAGGGATTTTGATCAGACGGGGAAGCTTAGAAGCGGAGAAGAAAATTCGTTGTTCAGTGGGAGCAGTTGGACGAATTTTCTAGGGGCTGTGCAGTGCCTAGCTAGGCAGTGCAAATTTTTGGGTAGTTCGATTTTTCAGTTCGTGTTGGCAGAAAAATTTGGCTTGCCAGAGTGAGTGATTCCAACCGGCAGAGGGATTACCAATAGCTCATATTTTCACTAAGCAAATTCCTTGTCTAGGCATAGAGGGTTTTGCTACAGTTTGCTAGAGCAAAATTAGTGTCGGGTGGAAGAGAAAGTGCACACACAGAGGGAGGAATTTCCAAATTTTCCTAGAGGGTTTCCAGTTCCATTTTCTAGAGGATATCCATAATTTTCCAACTGCAGAAGGACGTACGAGTTTGCCAGACATGCCAGTTCATGTTGCAGAGATTATAATTAGAGTTCTAGTCACTAGAGAAGGATTTCCGGAAAGGCCGAGCAAGTAGTTTCTGAAGAAGCTAAAGGCAGAGCGAGGCAATCAGAATAGTCCAACTAGGGCTACTAGTTGGATGATTCCCTAAATTAGGAGAAAAGTTTTCTCCTAGGAGGTTACCCATTTTGGTGGGTAACAATTCTCAACTCCAAAATCAGCAAGAGTTCATAAATAGAGTCACCATGATGAGAGGAAAATCTTCAAAATAACACCCCCATCAAAACACCATGAAGCATAGTCTTCAAGAGTTACTGGAAATGGAATTTATCCCTAGCAATGACACCAAAATGTTACTACTCAATTTGTCATCCTGAATGTGTGAAATCCTGAAGCACCTAGATTTGCATAACTAGGAGGTCAATCATTTGTTATGAATTAAAATTCATAACTCAATAAATGTAAATAAATTAAATAAATATATAATATATATATTATATATATATTGTGACAATAAATAAATTAATAAATTTAATTAAGATAAAATTCATTTAGTTTTAACTTTTGAATAGACATCAGTTCCCAAGGGATGTGTCTTTGGGGCTCGTGGCCAGTCAACTCCTATAAAGGAGAACCGCCATAGCCTTTCAATAATCATCTTTTGCATCTGAATAATTATATATAATTGAAATTCATCAATGTTTATGAATATTAAGCGTTCAAGAGTAAGTTGGTGCTACATTGGTATCAGAGCGTCGAATCCTCCCGCCTGTGTAAATTCATTCATCCATCCCACTCCTCCCTCACACGATAAATACTTTCCACTACATTGCACCTTTGTTCCCTACGCGCCTGTTGACCACTGGAGTGGCACCTGATGATTATATGAAGACTCCATGCCCAAGGATGATCTAGAGGACACTTGTACCATCAGATATCGTCAGTAAACATAGTTTTTTAATTCTACTTCTATCTTCTCATCATCTTTCTTGTACCCAGATTCCACACCCTACGGGGAATTGTAATAAGTGATACTAGTAATGATGAGTTTTGAGTCTGGAATAGGCCTAGGATGTTGGGACTCGATCAGCAAATGAGTACACCTTAGAGTGTTTTTTTTATCTGGTTAATTAACCTTTCTTTTTCAGAGGCAGATAATTTTCTGGGTTTTTCACTCAGTTTTTACCCCAAAGCCAGGGTGACGGTTTGAAGGTTGAGCCCTTAACACATCTTAGTGTCTAGAGTTGATGCATATTACCATACTAGATCACACAAAATATTTCGTGGAATTTGGTTAGGTCTAAGTAGTCATTTTTTAATTTTTTAGATTTTCTGCAAGTCAAAAATTGCAAATAAAATTGTATTTAAATTGTAGTAAGTGTAGTCTAGAGAAGTTGTATTGGGTATGAGTAATCAAAATTACACCTCTCACTCTCAACTTTCTACTATGACACACTTTGAGGGGTTAATAATGTGTTTTGGATCCTCAAAACCCACTTTTCCTAAGTTTAGTGGGAAATCTGGGAATTAATTAAGTCGTAAATTAAATAAATGGAGAAAAATAAATATCCAAACATGCTAAATGTTGTGGGAATGAGGTGGAAAATTATGGGGGAGTTAAAGTGAAGTCCCAAGGTGATATGGACTCCTAAAATCAAGGAAAGGACGTGCTCAAATAAAATTGAATTTTAGGCATTAAATGAAAAAACTGCTTGGAAATTCGAATTTGTGAAGTTAATGCACATTTGGGAGGATTTGGGAGAACATTTGGTGGAGATTTTGTGGGAAATTGTCCTCACATGGGTTACCACCCATATACACTTGTCATTCCACCATAAAATTCGAATTTGGCACGTAAGGAAAGAAGAAAATGTTGTCCACTTGCCAGCATTTGATTTTTACACTTGGCATTGGAACTCCATTCAACAAATTCGAATTTCTCTTTGGGATTGTCACCTCATACCACTTGTTTAATCACTTCTACATTGGGATTGACTCTAATGCCATTTGTCATTGTAATTCTTCATTGGGATTTGCTCCCAACTCTATATATAATAGAGTCATGGGCTCTCACATTGTATAAGATTGTTACTAGCTATTGTGCTTGCGGAAGCATTGTTGCCTTGTACACTTTGGGAAATATCAATAAAGACTTTGGGGTTTCTTTCATGAGGTGTTCCTCTCTTTCGAGAGTGATGAATTGTTGAGCATTGGTGTAATTCCTTTTACTCATGCTTTGATCTAATTTGCTTCCATATGCTCTATAGATTTGTTAATGTAGAGCTATCTTGCATTGACATTTGATTAGAAATATGCTCTTAGAATGCTCTAGTTGGTTTTAAATAAATCCCTAGAGTTTCTTATCATTGTTTATAGCGAAATCTATATGGAACTAATTCTTGATTGAAGTTTTGTAGAGGGAACAATCTTGTTAGGATTATAGAATCAAGCATGAGGGGAAGTCTTTGGAGAGACCAACCCACTCTTGATACATTCTTAAAGGAGATCTCATTTGATCTTTGAACTTTCATAGTCTTATCTTACAAAGTGGTTTTGCGGGGATTTCGGCACATAGCTTGTACACAAGCCGAGAACTTCTAAATTTAAATCTATTTAAAAAAAAAACATTGTACTTCATTTATTTCATTTGCTATCTAAGAGCTTGAAGATCGCTAAGCAAAAACGAGAGTTTACTCTCACTCTTTAGCTTAGCCTTTTGTAAATTATAATTGTACATATATATTTTGTCTTGTTGATTTTTCCATTAATACTTAACTTATTTTGCAGCCATTGTTTGGATTGTTTGCTAACTCTTGTGTGGCAGATTTTGAAGAGCAACTTCCCGCAACACCTAACAAGTGTTTGCAGGACCTTTGGCAAGTGTTGGGGGTTCGATTTCCAAGGATGTCGTGAGCCCGTTTGAGGCTTATTTTTGCCTAGTTGAGTTCACTAAAGGGTGCCCATTTTCCTATTTAAGCCATGGGCATTTGGAGGAAACTCGCACCTTGTTTCCCTTGCATAAGTTTTGTGAGATCTTGTCACTAATTTTTCAAGAAAGGAGGTCTAGTGTCCAAGTTTCAAGCAATTATTGTGAGGACTCTCCTTGAAGTATAGTTGAGAACTTTGAAGGGCCCTCTTCTCATTGTAATATTAGTAAAAGATTTAACTTGCTTGTGGGAGCTTGGGATTTCTCCCATGGTATCCTATCTCCCCATTTAGAGGGAGGCTTCTCTTGGGTGGTGGATTGACATTTGGATGGTTTAAGCTTTCATACTTCATTCACTTGCATGCTTTAATTGGGAATTAACACAACCTCACTATCACATTTCATTAAGTTAAAGTTTGTTACAATTTCATTTGAGCTTTGCATTTTATTTCTCATTGTTGCTTGGAGCTACAAGCTTACACTTTACTTTGGGCAATTCATCCTTTACATGCAAGCATTTTATATTCTTAACAAACTTTGATTCATTTCCATTTACCTTGGTAAATTGTTTCACGAGCACTTGAATACATGCTTCAATTTTATGCTACATTGTTATCTTGAATGTTGAAGCAATCTATTGTCATTGTCTATTTGCAGCAAATTTTACTTTCAAGCAAATTACTTGTATCATTTTAATTCATTGATGAAACACATGCGACACTTGTAAGCTAATTTTATTCCTCCAATTGAAGTTATAATTGCAACTTATGTGGAACACTATTTCATTTTCAAGCATTGCAAATCAATCTCTTTGAAGCATTTGCATGTATCATTATTTTAATTTGGGGAATTAACACAATTTGCATATCATCTAGGCATTTTAGTGTAGGAAGGCCCCAAGCCTCATTAAAATTTTACCGTCAACATAAGTTGGTTGAAGTAGACATCTTAGGAATCCTCTACTCCTCTATTGGCTCCTCACTGTGAGATCCATATCATTGGGCGAGGGTGAGATTTGAGGATTGAAGAGTTAAATTGTAATCTTGTTGTAGAGCTAATTAATAAAATTAAACAAGAGCACTTTCCATTATGTTTACTTTACTTTTCTCTTGATGGTTTGAATTTTCATATACAAAGTCTATTCCAAAAGCAAGTATTGTAATCATTTCAAACAAGTGTTTTCTTTTCATGTTTCAAGTCTAATTGCATATTGATGTCTTGGTTTAACACTTCCTTTCTTTTACATTTCCAAGTTAATTACTAATTTTTGGGTTTTGGCAAGATATGTTTCATGTGTTTTGATTTATAAAGTTGATTATCTCAAAAGCATTTTGTATCTTACATATCTTGTGCTAACAATTCTTATTTACATTTCAGGGTGACTTTGTTTTCTATTTTGAGAACATTGCATTTTACTTTGAGCAAATATATCTTTAAATTGTTGAGCAAATTCCTTATAAGGCATTGGTTTTATGGTTTTTAATCATATTAATGATTGACATTGTTTTTTGAAATTGCTCACTTCATATTTGCTCATAAATCCTTAAAAGTAATCCATTTTCACTATAACACTCTCCTAGAAACTCACATCTTTTAACTTACTTTTCATTAGGGACCACCCCCCTTAGCTAACCTAGGAGATAGCTCAAACGGAGAGAGTCAAGATTAGTGTGACAGACCCTTCTCTGAGTTCCTTGCCACCAACCACACCTTGTGGGGTTGAAGGCTTTTCTCACTGACTTGTAGGTAGGTGTAGGCAGCAGGATCAATAGTGCCAATCCCTTGTCACAGTCTGCAGTACTCCACGCCACTGTGACCACTCCCCATTCGGCACCAACCCCATGTTCCGCTGTGATAACCTACACCTGCGTCGACCCTCTGTCGTATCTGGCACCTTCACGTCTGCAGCGCGTCCACTTTTCGCTGTCTCCCTGTGAGTAACCAGTTCATTGCCCGTTCGTCCTCCTATCCTTGTTCACCGTAAAACTCGATCGTGTCTATCTGCCTGCGAGTAACTTGTTCATTGCCCATCCATCCTCATGTACCTGTCCGCCGTAAAACGTGATTGTGTCTGACTCGAGCACTCAAATTTGCATACGACTTGACCAAAAGTCATATTGTTTGACTAATACGATTTAAAAAAAAACATAACATAAACACTATATCACATATGGTTAATTGTTATATTAAAATATAATTATATTATATAGTTCATAACTATATAATTAATTAATTTTATTTAAAAATTATAATAATAATATTATAGATATAATAATTTATTTATTTTTTGGGTTTACCCAAAAGAAGAAGAAAAAATTGGGAAGCAGTGATAATGACGATAATTCGAAGAAGTTTCAAGAAGAACTCAACAGAGTGCGCAGGCGCCTTGACGAGGTCGAAAGGAAGCAAGATGATTTCGGGGTTCATCAAGAGGAAATGATAGAGAATATCAAAGCAATAAGGAGCATGATGAGCCAGTTTATGGGAGGAGCTAACCTACCTTTTAATCCCTCAAAGACGCAAAGTCCAAAAACTCTGGAAGGCGAAATTTTTTCAAATTATGAAATTCCATTGATGCACGAAAAGCCACGAATATCGCATATACAGTTTGAAGTGAGTCAATACCATACAAAGTTCTCCGACAAAGATTACCTCAAAATTAAAAGAGAATTACCAAAATACGATGGTAAGGACCATAAAGGCGCCATTGTATGGATAAATGATCGCATCCAAGAGAAGGTCATGATCACACCCAACTACCTAGAAGAAGAAGTGTATGATTGGTTCCTATTGTGGTCTAACAAATGTTCAACGCTCTTGTTCAATTGGCAAAATTTAAAAAATGCCTTGTTAAATGGTTGCGCGACGAAGAAGAGGATGATGTTTACGAAAGATTCGTTCACCTCAAACAGAAGAGATCGGTAAGTGAATACACGCATGAATGGGAAGTGTTAGCGATAAGGCAAAGGGGATTCTCAGACGAAGAGCTATTAAAAATGTATCATTGTGGCCTTAACGATTACATTAAGGAAGAATTAAAATTATATAAACCCCGAACCATTGAAGATGCCAAACATGCAACCATAATTATTGAACGAAAATATAAACTCCATAAAGCACCATATGCTTGTAATGAAAAATCAAACAGCTACTCCAAGGGGAAGTCAAGTAAACCGTCACCAGAAAACACTGGTAAGTGCGTTCCGCCACAAATGCTCAATGGAGAAACGTAACAGTCTAATATTGAAAGAAAAAGGGATGGCAAGTGCTGGACATGCGGAGACAAGTATTCCCCAGAGCACAAATGCACAATGCAAAAACTTTACACCTGTGGAGTAGAACAAGAAGAAGAATCTTCAGAAGATGGCTCCGACGAAGAGAACAATGAAGAAAATGAGAACCCTGATCCAGATTCAGAAGAAGATATGCCACAAATTTCTTTGGCAGCCATCACAGGGATAGTGTAGCCACAAACACTAAAGCTTAAAGGCCATATCAAGAAACAAAACGTTACCATTCTAATAGATTCAGGAAGTATGCATAACTTTATAGATGTCAATGTTGCAAAAACACTAAACATTTTTGCCTACCCTGTAGCAGATTTAAAATTCATGGTGGCAGATGGAAAATGAATAGATGGAGTAGGAAAGTGCCATAAAGTCAAAATGCAATTGAATGAATACAGAATGGAGTCTAGTTTTTATACAGTTCCCCTAGGAGGAGTAGACGCCGTTTTAGGAGTATAATGGTTGCAAACACTAGGAACGTATTCGGCAAATCACCAAAAGCAGTTCATTAAATTGAAAATGGATGTGAGAAAGTATAAGTTGTTTGGGTTCCAAGCCCCACCTACCCAAGTCATCTTTGGTCAACAAATGAAAAAACTTATTTGCAAGGGAGCCCCAATATTCGTTGCACAATGTCAACAATTAGAGCTATTGTTGATAGAAGGGACTCACCAACAATTGGAAGTTTCATCCCTAGGTTTTTCAAGATTTGCCGATGAAATTACCCCCTAAAAGGAAAATTGAACATATCATTGAAGTCAAACCAGATTCAACACCAGTAAATGTAAAGCTGTATCGTTACCTCCATCATCATAAAATAGAAATAGAATGACTAATCCAAGATCTGCTAAAGCATGAAATCATTACGAAAAGTAGAAGTCCATACGCGACACCAGTGGTATTGGTTAGAAAGAAAGATGGATCTTTCGGTTGTGCATAGATTACAAAGGATTAAACAAAATTACGTTTAAACATAAATTTCTGATTCCATTCATTGATGAGATGTTAGATGAGCTCCATGGCGCAAAATACTTCTCAAAATTAGATTTGAGATCAGGTTACTATCAAATTCAAGTGAGATTAGAAGACGTTGAAAAGACAACATTCAGAACTCATGAAGGGCACTATGAGTTTAAGGTTATGCCATTTGGATTAACAAATGCGCCAACCACCTTCCAAGCAACCATGAATGAAATTTTCCACCCATACATGAGAAAGTTTGTGTTAGTCTTTTTCGATGATATTCTCGTTTATAGTAAGACAAGGAAGGAGCACCTCAAGCATCTAGAGGAAGTGTTGTCTGTATTAGAGAAGAATCAATTTTGTGCCAAGTTATCAAACTGTACCTTTGGGCAAAAGGAGGTTGAATACCTAGGACACGTTATATCCAGGGAAGGAGTCAAAGTGGACCCCAATAGAATCAAGGCAATCAAAGAATGGCCCAAACCCAAGAACATATCAAAGATAAGAGGGTTTCTAGGTCTAACTGGGTATTGCAGAAGGTTCATAAAAAACTATGCACATTTTGTAGGTTTTAACTTCGTACAGAAATTACCTGCATACGAATTCTAAAAAACATAAAATAAACAAGGGTGAGAGCATAACAAATATACACATGTATTTTCCCCTGAATCCCAAAACCGAGACTACCAGCTTGATTTTTCATTATGTTCCTTTCAATGTTACAATACATTTATATACATGTCAAAGCATCCAATACCATGGACCGAAAACCATCGCGCCCAAAACATGTGCGAAAACCATGCACAAAACCATAGGTAGGTTCGCCCCACCTAATATAGGGTCCAAATCTTTTTCCTCGGGGCGTTGCCCCGGACCTCGTATCTAACCCGCCAGTTAACTAGGGGAACTAGTCGTTGAAAGAATATAACACAACTCAACACATTTGACGACACCCTTAACCAACTTGTTAAAAAAGAATGCTTTCCAATGGAATAACCAAGTAGGCGAATGCTTCGAGAATCTAAAAGAAGTGATGTCAACCACATCGGTATTGACAACTCCAGACTTCTCTAAACCATTCGTAGTCGAATGTGATGCTAGGGTTCCGAATTGGAGTCGTATTAATGCAAGAAAACCACCCTATAGCATTCGAGAGCAGGAAAATTAACAAACAAGAAGGCTTGAAATCAACTTACCAAAAGGAGATGCTTGCCATCATACCTGCCTTAACGAAATGGTGACAATACCTTCTTGGAAGTAAGTTCTCAATCCGAACTGATCACAATAGTCTTCAATTTCTACTTCAACAAAAAACATTGTCAACAAAACAACAAGTGGATGGAGAAACTTTCAGCATTTGACCTAGAAATAATGCTCAAAAAGGGGAGAGAAAATGTTGTCGCTGATACAATTTTACGTAAGGATGAAGACAACACAATATCGCCGCTTTGGTAGTTGTTCCAGGTGTTTAGACGAGATACGAGCCAAGTATGCCAAGGATTCAAATCGTGGTTCTATGATTGGAAACATCAGTCAATATGCCAATTTTGAATGGAAAAACGAGATACTATGGTACAAAGGTAGGATTTACCTAACTCCAACATCCAAATTTAGAATGAAAATCTTAAGGGAATCTCACAGTTCTCCTGTAGCTGAGCATGTCAGATTCTTTAAAACTTACTACAGCGTTCGTCAATCATTTTATTAGAAAAGTATAAGGAAGTCCAAAAATATGTTGCAGAATGTGATGTTTGTCAGAGGAATAAGAGTGCAAATATTCCAACCCCTGGTTTACTACACCCACTACATATTCCAAATAAAAAATGGGAGGAAATTTCGATGGACTTCATTGAAGGGCTACCTGTGTCTGACGATAAGGACAAGATATTTGTCGTAGTTGATAGACTCACTAAATATGCCCATTTCATGACAATTAAAAAAACTGACACAACTAAGCAAATTGTGGATGCGTTTTGTAAAAACATTTACAAACTACATGGGTTTCCCAAGGTCATCGTCAGTGATAGAGATGCAAAATTTAAAGGCAACTTTTGGAAGGATTTTTGTCACCGAGCAGGAATATCTCTCAACATGAGTTCAGCTTATCATCGCTAGACAGATGGTCAAACTGAAATCGTAAATAAATGCTTGGAAACATATCTTCGTTGTTTCGTCACCAACAAACAAAACAAATGGACCCAGTGGCTACACCTGTTAGATGGTGGTATAATACTACTTATCATACTTCAGCTAAGATGACACCTTCCCAAGCCTTATATGGTTATGAACCACCCAGGTGGAAGGATTTTGCACTACTTGATTCTAAGGTACAAGCAATAAAAAGCTACCTAGAAGAAAACCAAAGAATTATTACATTAAGGAATTTAGGCTTCTGTGATTCATAACATTGTTTAGAGAAATTTTCGGCGAAATCACATAGATACTCTTTTGTCGACGCGTTTCGAACCAACCAGTGTGGTTCATCGTCAGGACAAGTTGCAGAACCAATCCAGCATAGCTTGTTAAATAGTATGTGCAGAGACTCCAACGGCTAATTTGACCTAATGACCCGAGTCAAACCAAAATATTCTAGATATATTTAATTACTATAATTCCTAGAAATTAGTTAAAATAGATAAATAAAATTATTTATTTGTTAATTTAACTAAATATACTTGTTTATTAATACATGTATATATATGTAATTAATTTACACTAAATTAATATTCTTGGTACAACATATATTATTTATTTAATTCATATTTATCATTAATCTAATGGATCCATTAAATTAACATAATCTTTTATCAAGATATATATTTATTAAATAATCAATATTTATTAATAATTTATTATTCCAATAATATTAATAAAATACCGAGTCAAACAAATAATCTTCTTGTTATATTTAATTACTATTATTCATAGAAATTAGTTAAATTAGGTAAATTATATAATTTGTTAAATTAACTAAATGTACTTGTTTATTAATAAATGTATATACATATACAAAAAACCAATTAATTCAAACTAAATTAATATTATTGGTACATCATATATATATATATTTTAATAATAATTAAATCTAAGGTCCATTAAATTATATCTTCTATCAAGACATAATTTTATAATTAAATTAAATAGTTTATATTTATTCAATAATCTATATTCATTTAATAAATTACTATTCTAATAATACTATTAAACTACCCATTTAATTAGGTGAATATGTTAATAATTTATATTTATCTAATAATCTATATTTATTTAATAATATACTATTCTAATAATACTATTAAAATACCCATGTAATTAGGTGAATATGTTGTTACAATTTTTTTTATTATTATTATTTTTCAAATATATATGAAATTAGGTAAAGGTATGTCCTAAGATAATAATTTTGGTAAATCATTTATTTGATAACTATTATTTCAATTTTAAAGGTATAGTAGTAATACATCTATATACATATATAATGAAATTTTGGAAACAAAAATCTAATAAAACCATTTCATGAATATTATTATTTTAATTATAATATTATGTTTTAAAGTAACCCAATAATAACATAATTGAAACAAGGTTAATACATTTATTAGCTCGAAATTAATAATAACCTATTAATAACTCATACAACGCATAATAAAACCAAACTATAGGAAAAAGGACCAACCACCGAAAACAAATCTTACAGAGAGGGAAAAAGAAACCTTAAGATCTAATAAAAGGGAATGCAGAGGCTAGGAAGACAGGGCTGGGACCCAGCAACTACTAATCTTCCAGCCATCATCCCTATTAAGATTAACCGACCTTTTCTCAATCTCCAGGGCCTCTCTAAATTTGCGATGATGAAATTGCGCAACTTTAGCAATGACTTGAGCAAGGCCAAGAAGGAGCCTTCAACCCGAAGAGATCCGAAAGATCATGTCATGGGTGTTAACCTGCCTTACATCCAAGGGACCACTGATAGGATTGCGAGGATTCTGAGGAGTATGATGTGCCCGCCACTTTTAGACCTCTCAATACTATCCGTGGCTCCCTCAGGTCTGTTAAGGATCCTATTGACCCTAAAGACATGAAGGGTGTCTATGTCATTCCGTGTTCCTGTGGGACACCATATATTGGTGAGACGGGTCGCTCTATTAATCAAAGGATTAGTGAGCATTCGGCTGACTTAAGGCATGGTAGGACCAAGTCCTCAGCCCTAGCTGTACATGCCGGGAAGACGATGCATCATGTCTGTATTGAAGATGCTAAAGTCATTGCTAAAGTTGCGCAATTTCATCATCGCAAATTTAGAGAGGCCCTGGAGATTGAAAAAAGGCCGGTTAATCTTAATAGGGATGATGGTTGGAAGATTAGTAGTTGCTGGGTCCCAGCCCTGTCTTCCTAGCCTCTGCATTCCCTTTTATTAGATCTTAAGGTTTCTTTTTCCCTCTCCGTAAGAGTTGTTTTCGGTGGTTGGTCCTTTTTTCCTATAGTTTGGTTTTATTATGCGTTGTATGAGTTATTAATAGGTTATTATTAATTTCGAGCTAATAAATGTATTAACCTTGTTTCAATTATGTTATTATTGGGTTACATTAAAACATAATATGATAATTAAAACAATAATATTCATGAAATGGTTTTATTAGATTTTTGTTTCCAAAATTTCATTATATATGTATATAGATGTATTACTACTATACCTTTAAAATTGAAATAATAGTTATCAAATAAATGATTTACCAAAATTATTATCCTAGGACATACCTTCACCTAAT
>APFE030043357.1:321745-363681 GCA_000404065.3 Pinus taeda | reverse complement strand
CTCGGCCGCTAGTACGCCCATTGCATGATTTAAAATATCTTTAGGCAAATATTGCACTAATGAGCATTTATAAGGTGGCAGGTCCTATACGGTCCCTTAATGAATCCATCCTCTCAGATCTGCCTATAGATCATATCCGCACTGTTTTAATAAAGACAAAGTATATCGACGTTCTTCTTCTATTTTACTATCAGTTGTGAGTTTCATTGTTATCTCAGTATTACGCCAAAACCACCTCTCTGTGCAGAATACAGATTTTGCAAGCAATTCAGGCATAATGGGTAAAAAGCAGAAGAAGGTTGCAGGGGTTATTGATTCACCAGCTGCGCCACAACTAATAGTAAACAGCAAGAAAGGTTTGATATCAGATACAACGTGCGCAGGCCTGGCCAGAACAACTTGGGAAGAAACTTATGATTTGCTAGTTTTCGTTAATTTTGAGCAGAGACTGGTCTGAAAAATTGCATGGGTACATTTCTACTGATTGGTCACACATGTGGCTCCCTTATAAAGGCAAGCCAAATCAAATAAAGATAGACCGAGAAAAACATATGACCCATACAGTTACCGATTTTGAACAGGAAAATCACCCTGTAGCTTTCAATAATAACATTTTGGGCAATTATTCATCTGATTCATTCTTTGGCAACTTTGTTGCCCAACCCTCCCCTTTCTCAGTTAATCATTTTACATCTCAGATTGAAAATTTTTCACAAACAGATAAGTCTAGATGTTTCAATGATTATGAGAATGCTGTAAATATCTCTGTTAATACTCCTTTATTTTGGTCCTTGTATTTTGATGGCTCTAAGTCTAATGAAGGCTTAGGAGCAGGATGCATTTTGGTTAGTCAAAATGGGGAAAGGAAAATGCTGTCTTGCAGATTAGAATTTGAATGCACTAACAACACAGCCGAGTATGAAGCCCTAGTCCAGGTTATATAAAGAAATCGGCCTTAAAGTGCAATATTTAAAGGTTTTTGGTGACTCTGAAATCATTGTTAAACAGGTTAGAAATGCAATTCATTGCCTTTCCAATCATCTAAAACATTACCAATCACTTGTGCAAGACCTTACTTCACATTTCTTAGCATTTAACATTTCCTCTATCCCCAGATCCCAGAATTCAGCTGCTGACTTGCTGGCCAACGTAGCCTCAAAGCTCCTACCTTCAGAAGACTACAGCCCTGATAGATTTTCTGTAGAGTTGATTTTCAGACCTTCAATTCCTAACAACATCACTAATTGGAGAGTATTTAATCATGATAATGATATTTTACAATTCTTGACTTCTGAAAAGTCTTATGACAACCAAATCATTGAAGAGGATGAACATGACTCCCAAATAAAAGGAACATCTCAAGAAAATGCAATCCCTAAGCTTGTGGTAAAACTCGAGGATCTTTATGATATAAAAGACAGGTTTAAACCTGTAACTAATACAAAGATCCAAAGTTCTACCCTAAGGATTGAATTAGTAAATTTGGGTACTGATCAAATTCCTCAGAATGTAAATTTAGGATTAGGACTTTCTGTACAAGAGAAAGAAGCATTTGTTAAACTGTTGAGAAAAAATAAGCATGTTTTTGCTTGGAAATATGATGACTTAAAGACTTATGACACATCTATTATCCAGCATACAATCCCAATGCTTCCGGATCAAAAACCTATTCAACAGAAGTTAAGGAAAATACACCCCAATTTGGAAAGTCAGATTAAATCGGAACTTAACAAGCTCCTTAAAGCCAAGATTATCTTCCCAGTCCGACATTCCAATTGGGTTTCTAATATGGTGCCTGTCAGGAAAAAGAATGGCGACATTCGAATTTGTATCGATTTCCGGAATCTGAACAGAGCAAGCTTGAAGGACAATTTCCCATTGCCTACTATGGAGCAAATACTCCAATCAGTGGCAGGTTCTGAATTGATGTCTTTTCTAGATGGTGTTTTAGGATGAAACCAAGTCTTGGTTTATCCTGATGACCAACTTAAAACAACATTTAGAACAAAATGCGGGACATATGCATATCAAAAGATGCCCTTCGGACTTATAAATGCAGGAGCGACTTTCCAAAGAGCTATGGACACTGCTTTTAGGGGATTGATTAATCGATCAGTTGTCATCTATCTAGATGACATAACTGTGTTTTCTAAAAAGAGGTCCAATCATTTACATGACCTAAATCAGATATTTCAAAGGTGTAAAAGGTATGGAATCTCTCTAAACCCCAAAAAGTCATTCTTTGCTCTTGATCAAGGGAAACTCCTAGGTTTTATTGTATCTCGGGATGGCATCTATATTGATCCTGATCGGATCAAAGAGATTTTAGAGATCTCTTTCCCTCACAACAAGAAATCGATGTAGTCATTCCTTGGCCAGATAAATTTTGTCAAAAGGTTTGTACCTGATTTTTCTCATATTATTTTACCCCTTCAAGCGATGATTAAGAAGAATGCAGTCTTTAAGTGGGGATTAATAGAAAAATAAGCTTTTGATCAGATAAAGCAATCCATTATCAATGCCCCCTCCTTAATTACTCCAAACTTCTCTAATACTTTCACATTGTACACTATCGCATCCAATACTTCATATGCCGCAGTACTTACCCAACTAAACGACCACAACTTGGAGGCACCTATCTCATTCTTCAGCTCAAATCTTCAGGGTGCCGAGTTAAACTATTCTGATGTGGAAAAACAAGCCTTTTCTGTGTTTAAAGCAATTAAACATTATAGGCCCTTCCTCCTAAAAACCCACACAAAAGTAATAGTTCCTTTTTCAGCTGTTAGGCAACTATTAATACAAAGAGAACTGGGTGAAAAAAGGGCTAATTGGGTCACAACACTTCAAGAGTATGATTTAGACATTAGGCCAGCAAAGATTGTTAGAGGCCAAGGTTTTTGCAGGATATTGGCAGGAGCTTCCAACATTCCCGAATCAAGCGACACTGGTCCAACTGAAGAAATCAATCAGATAAGTGTCACTGATTCAGAATCTCAATATGCAGATTTGATATTTTATTTAAAAAATGGTCATGCTCCTCCTCATTTATCTTACAAAAGCAAAAGGGCCATCAGATTAAAAGCAAAGAGTTTTTCACTTATTGATGATGTGCTTTTCAAAAAGAATTATGATTCTATCTTGCTGAGATGCCTTGAGAAAACTGAAGCCCAAAAGGTGTTGCAGGAGTTACATGATGGACCAGCAGGAGGACATTTTGGAGCTGACACAACAGCGCACAAGATTATTCATGCTGGATACTATTGGCCAACCCTTTTTAGAGACACCCATGAGTATGTAAGGAAATGTCTCAATTGCCAAACTGCTAGTGGAAGACAACGAAAATCAGCTTTCCCTCTACAACCAGTTAACATTGAACAACCATTTGATCAATGGGGATTGGATATCATCGGGGAAATCAATCCACCTTCTTCAAAGCAGCATAAGTACATTCTCACTGCTACTGACTACTTCACTAAGTGGGTGGAGGCAGTTCCTTTGAAGACAGCAAATTCTGAGGCAATCATTGAATTCATTGACCAATTCATTATTACCAGGTTTGGTGTTCCAACTGCTCTAGTATTTGATAATGCTTCTTATTTCTCAGGCAACTCTATGATTGATTTTGCTGTTAAAAGAGGATTTAAGTTAAAGTATTCTGCTAATTACTACCCTCAAGGTAATGGTTTGGCAGAGTACACTAACAAAAATCTAATCAAAATTATCAAACGTACAATCGAACAAAATCATAGGAATTGGCATAAAACATTGGTCTTTGCATTATGGGCTGATAGGATAACTCAGAAGGCTTCCATAGAAACCTCTCCGTTCAATCTTGTATATGGGAAGGAAGCGATACTGCCTACAAATCTCGTTCTACCCTCTTTAGCCCTAGTGCAATTCATCGAACAAACTCCTTCCTCTTCGATTCAGCTCAGATACGATCAAATCCTCAAACTAGAAGAAGTGAGAGACAAGGCCAAGGATACCCATGCCAAGCATCAGCAAATCATCAAAGCAGCTTTTGATTCAGCCTCATCAGGGTCAAAACAATTCCAAGTTGGCAATTTAGTTCTGAAATGGGATAAAGCCCATGAGGACAAAGGTAAACACACCAAGTTCCAAAAGTTGTGGCTTGGACCATTTCAGATTTGTGAGAAAATAGGCCATTCAACCTTTCTATTGCAAGATTTAACATGTGTGAGGGAGTCCCTCCCCGTAAATGGCCTAGTCCTTAAAAAATTCTTCAATTGAGAAGGTAACCCCTTCTCCCTTTACTTTCATAGGATTTCTTAGTTTGTAGGTTTTTAGAAAATAAAGTTTTAAGGCATATTCTATTGGCCCTTCACTATATTTAAGTGGTTGTCTCATAGAAGTATCATGAGTACTTTCTTTCGAACAATAGAATTTTAACTAAAAAGGAATGCTTTTTGGGAAATTAGTTATCATTGTATCCAGAAATCACAGATTAAGTTTGATCAATTCCTCTTTAGAGCATGAAAGTAATAAGGGTCATTTCTGTTTTCAAATTGGTCCCAAATGGTCATTGATATTAGGAATAGAAGTCAATTCAATATCAGCATCTTTAACTCCCAACCTGTCATCCATCAATTCTCAAAGAAGTGATTGTCCACCCCATTCATTAAAGATGATGATTTTTCAGAGTGTAATTCTAAAATATAAAGATATTAAAGATAAGAGGTCTTATCACAAGCCTGCTTACCACATTCATAGGGAAATAACCTAGCTGACATTACCACTACTGCCCACCAAAACAGGGTAATGGCTTGAAATCTCAAGACAAGGAGTCTCATCACGAGCTAGCTTGTTCAGTTAGACTACTACCAGTGAGTGGCATTGTCAATAGCTGGACACCAAACCAGGACAATGGCTTTTTATCTTATAAAAGAATTCAGAAAAAAGGAAAATGAACAAAATATGAAAATACGTTTTAAATTCATTCAGATAATCACATTCTTGATTGGATGGGACAATGGACAATCACATGGTTAAAAGGTATCCCTGTCGAGACTATAAACGTTTGCTGGCAGCAGAGGCTCTACCTATGACAGGCGAGTATACTATAAAAGCTGATTTGAAGAAACCTCCCTATTTCTACTATTTATAAACTAATCAAGGCTTATTTGAAACTTTAAATGTACCAATTCTAAAATTTTCGAAAGGAGGAAGTTATCAAAATTATTTCTGCAATATTCAGGATACATAGATGCCTAGTTATATCATAACTTTCCTTGCAGTTGAAATTCTATTTCAAAAAAGTTTTAAAGTGTTTTTGATTTTTCCAGAGATAACTGGTTCTCCCAGTGAATCGCCAATTGTTGTGCCTTGCAAAACAACCCCCCATTTCATATTATTTTTATTTACAAAAACATTAAAATATGAAATGGGTCCCTCTTAAAATAAAATTGATGTCAAAACTCTTACTTTGTAAAAGTCCAACAAATCAAAGGAGCGCTTTATAAACTTACCCTCAAAAGCCATATCCCTTTTAAAAAGTGGAAACAATCAAATATGTGTTTATCGCGATAAAGCAATCGCAAGATCGCATATCGCAATAACATAAAGGACGCACTAAGCAATCAAAAGGCTTCCCCCTCGACGCGATAAAGCTATCGGCGATATCGCAATTGGCAAAATCCCTTGTGCACCACTAACGCGCCCCTCATTAAAACCCCGATGCGATAAAGCTATCGGCGATATCACAATCGGCAATCCCCTTTGCACCGCAAGCATTGTACATATGCCTTTCGCTGATGCGATATCGCAATCGGCGATCGGCGGCTCCCCCTGTTGAACCTTAATGCGCATATGCCTTTCGCCGATGCGATATCGCAATCGGCGATCGGAAATATTCAAAACATTGTTAAAACTACCCATGCGCCCCTACCCGATGCGATGCGATAAGGCACAGTTTTCAACGAAAAGCCATTAAAGTGACAATTTAATGACAATTAAGGCATAATCATCCCCGCTCGGCCGCCAGTACCCCCATTGCATGATTTAAAAGATCTTTCGGCAAAACATTGCACTAATGAGCATTTATAAGGTGGCAGGTCCTATACGGTCCCTTAATGAATCCATCCCCTCAGATCTGCCTATAGATCGTCTCCGCGCTGTTTTAATAAAAGCAAATTATATCAACGTCTTCTTTCTATTTTACTATCAACTGTGAGTTTCATTGTTATTTCTGTGTTACGCCGAGACCACCTCCCTGTGCAGAATACAGTTTTTTCAAAGTGATACAGGCATAACGGGTAAAAAGGCGAAGAAAGTTGCAGGTGTTATCAATCCACCAGCTGCGCCACAAGTAGTAGTAAACAGTAAGAAGGGGCTGATATCCGATACGACGTGCGTGGGCCTTGCCAAAACAACTTGGCAAGCAACTTATAATTTGTTAGAGGCCGAGAAACCTGAGCAGGTGATAGAACAAGCTACCGCAGATTCATCGAAAAGATCAGAGTGCACTCTCAAAGACTTGGCCGATTCTTTCCTCCATAGGATAGCGGCAAGGGAGAAAATGCTTCCATATACTAATGTCATCAAATGGGCAATTGAAGAAATCCCTATTACAGACAGGACTTTCGTCGCAAAGGATGGAAGGATTTTTGGGTCATTTAAGCCAGAAGATCTGAGGCAAATGTATCATTTGCCTAAGCCAGAGAAAGTGTACAATAGCGCATTTTTGGAGAAGTTCGCAAGTGAGAATGAGATTGAGTCCGAGCCTATCAAAGATTGGAGGCATAATCCCAATAAGCACAAGCATGAATCCTCCGGTAAGTACTCAGTCGACTCTTTGTGTTCCCCTTATTGCTATGCCGCTATAATGATGTGTAGATTATGGGGTTTCCATGATTCTGCCATTTTCACTATTGAAATGGTTCCCCTCATGGAGGCGACAGTCAACTGTTGGATTATGGATTGGGCCACTATCCTTTCGGATAAGCTTGCCCTTGCTGTTAGTGAATTTAGGAATCAGACCAGAGTCAGCGAGAGGAAAATTCCTCCGTTCTACTACAACGCTTATATTTTAGACACCTTATGTTTTAATTCTGAATTCCCTATTCTTGGTTGGAGGTGGACCACACAGGACCCCTCACCCATCCATATTTACCATCGTAAGATGTTGAAGTCATCCCATAAGAGTCACTTGTATCAAATTTGTAACGGTTTCATGGTTCCTATCTACTATGCCATTTTTGATAAGCCTATTCCAAGGATCTCCTACTTAGCCTCTTTTGACTTGCCAGCAGTGGGTAGTTGGTTTGGGGAAGAATATTTTACTTATGTTAGAGTCTATGGCAGCCAAGCCAATCCCCATGTTCTTCCCTTGTATGTCCCTAACAAACTGCTAGCCAGGGAAATTGCATACCAACTTACAGCTAAGAGTACCACACAGACTCTTAAGCTGGAGAAGAAAAGAGGCTGGCCTACCTTTCCTCTCAGATGTGGAGTCTTTACCCTGAATGATTTGAAACATGCAGAAAAAGAAGCCAACAAGATTCAAGCCCTAAATCTTCCTATAATTCTGAATAGAGCATATGATCCGAACCGATATGCATATGCCGCTCTCGAACATGCCAAATTATCAACATTTGAGCACAAAGAAGATATGTTCGATGATGTTTTTGCCTCAGCTGAATCAATTGGTCATGCTAAAGAGCTTGCTAGAACAAGGTATAATGACGAAGGGTTATCTGAGTTTAATAAGCTCAGGGAGCAGAGGTTGCAAACTCTGCCCCTAGACTTAATAATGCCAACCCAAGCGGCGTCTTCAAGCGAGCTTGGCCAGCAACAAAAGAAAGAACCCCCTGCTACACTGAAAACCAAAACCAATGAGCAGGAGGAACAACAGAAGAAAAACCAACAGGAAAAGCTGAGGAAAGAGCAGGCAGAGCATTTAAAGAAATAAAAAGAAGAACTCTTAAAAAGAGAGCAAGCAGAGCGCTTGAGAAAGGAAGAGGAAGATAGACAGAGAAAGGAGCATGAAGACAACTAGCGAAAGGAGCAGGCAGAGATGCGGCAGAAGGAACAGGAGCAGCAAGAGAAGGAGAAATAAGAACAACTGCTAAAGGAATCCCAGTCCAAACAAAATACCACCGATACTAATAAGGGTGTTGTCACAGACCCTGAGCTGCAAAAGGAATGGCAACATTTTAGTACCATCATCGGTGGAGGAAAGGATTCACAGAATACTGAGACTCCTAAAAGCAGCAGCATACAGAAGGAAAGCTCATCTCAGGCTTTGAGCACAGCCACCAACCCACCAAAAACTGTGAATGTGGAAATAATTCCAAAAGGTCCTAGCGACCAAATCACTCTCCAAGTAGAATACATTCCTCCATTGAACGTATTCTACAGCCCTAAGCATAGAGCCGTAGTAAAGCGATCGAGAAAGAGACAGAGGCTTGATCAACCTTCCCTCTTTCCCGAGCAATCACTCATGGGCAATGTAGTCTGGAGGGAGAAACTCGATCCCTCTAATGATCTGACCAAGCTGTTACAATATGCCGGAGCTTATTCAGCTGCCACCATCGATAAGGCATCAGAGGTAAGTCTTTTGCTAAAGACTAAAGACCAAGAGATTTCCACGTTGCAGGCAGAATTAACGGATATTAGACAAAGGGCAATACAAGCCGAGGGCCAATTAGCAGAACAACGACAACAGGCAGTACATACAAGTGAACAGCTAGTGGAACAACAGAAAATAAATAGCCAATTGATGCAACAATGGGAGGAGGAGAAACAGAGAATCACCTAGGCAGCCATCCAGAGACAAAATGAGTTGACAGAGGCGTTGGAGCAACTAAAAACGGCAAATGAGCAATCTTTGAAGGCTAAAGATGAGCATATCGCTCAAATTACAGCACAGTTAGAGGCTACCAAGGGAGATGCGCAGATAAAAGAATTCAAAAAGGAGGCAATGCTAATCAACAAGGCGCTTACAGTGCAAGTTAAACTCTTGGTGCAATCCCTCTCTCAAGCGGAACCACTCTGTGAGTTAGCTACTACTGTAAATGAGCAGGTAGAAAAGGCTAGAGATGACTACAATCAAGCCGAAGAAGATATCACAACCTACCTTGAATGGCAAGATTCGAAGTCAGGAAAGGAATCCAATTTGCCTAGGATACTCGAGGTACATAAAAACATATTGTTTACAGAATGGCAGACACAGGTATCAAAGGCAGAAAGGGTAGCATCGAGATGTGCATTAACTGTTGGTAATTTGGTTGATCTAGTAAATAACACTCTCTATCTGGCCAATATAATTTCCCAATGCACGCCCGGGAAGATTACTACTGCAAACACATTGGAACAAACATGCTACCCTGATTTAGAGAGCAAAGCAAGGTCAATTACCGGGGTCGACACTTTAAACATAGAAGCATATTGGCGGTTCCTAATCAAGCCGCATGAACAATGATCTACTCTCAAATGCTTAACCGATGCCGTTCAATGCATGATCCCCGATATCCAAGACTCCACCTACGCTGCCCAGCTCAGTTCCCGACTCAACAAACCCCCTGAAGTTGAGCCAATGCTCGCCATCAACCAACTCAGATTCAAAGGGAAGCAGCCGACAGAGTGATTCATCCTCCAGCTCCTTGGATTGCCAGCAAAAATAGCAACAAGAATTTATTGACATCAGCTTAGTTAGCTTTTCTGTTTTGTAGATATTTAGATTAGCATAGTATTTATAGACCCTTTCATGTTTTTAGAAAGGGTCGTAAAATTTTGTAATAAGACTTAACAGACTGAAGTTTGCACTATTGTGCTTCAGCCTCTATTCTTTTTATGAAACTCGACCACTCGCTTTTACTTTAACGGAGAAATTTCTTGATTCAATTGTGCACTACTGTCATTGATTTGAAGAATATTTATGCGTTGGGGCAGAAGCTATACATAGCGATTCATATCGGGAGTGGCTTACTATTCAAATGGTATTTCTATCTTTTGTTTGAATTCATTCTGTGTATGTGATTTCGCTGTGTAATTATTCCTGCTATCGTTAATTGTATGCATGTGCAACAACAGGAAATCTTACTCATGCCACTATTGGATGTTTAGATGATATGCCTTATTTTTTAATCATGTATGCGTTAATGGTATGAATGAATAGAGTGTAGTACTATTGCTTTAATCGTTGCGCCTAACTATTTAGGTACAGCAATCTTGAATGATTTAATATCTATGTCTTGAGAATGCAGTCATCTATATAATTGTATTTTTGGATATAGAACATCAAAAGCTACGCTTTAGAAGTTCAAATAGATTCCCGGGATAGTTTAATTTACTTATATTTCTATCAATAGTTTTAGTCATCCACCTATCGCTACTGTTATCTACGAAGTATTCATTCATCCCATTTATCTATTTCTGGGAAACTGGTCCCATTATCCCCAGTCGGAGCCACTATCCCAAACGGAAAAGGAGCTGTACTAAGGTTCGGACCGGGTGGTTTCCCCCAATGTTGGTGCAACGATTTTCGAGGCATCAACAGAACCCCAAATCAAAGACCAGGAAAGTGGCCAGTGAAAATGTCACTACTATCTCATTGGAAATTTCACAAGGTGCAAATACTGCTGCTAATCATACTTGATGGATGGCCCAACAGTTTAATCTGGACCATGCCATGTTTAAATTGTTTGTTGCAGAATAGAGAATGATTCCTGTCCAAACAGCTCAAGCTTGGCAGATGACTAGCTAGGTAGAGAAATGAAGGAGCCCGACTGCTTATTCTGTGTCCTTGGAAGAGATAAGGGTAGATTTAGATAGGAGGGCAATCAAAAGAAAAAAGAATATTCAAGGTTTGCTAATCTAAGTGCACCCAGTTAAATTGAAGAAAAAATGTTAGGATTACCAAACCGGGTAGGTAGTGTGAGGTTGCAGAAGTAAAAAATGCCATTACCATTTGGCTTACCAAAGAAGAACTCATCTCATTCAGGGTATTGGCACCATGGCAGAGGTCTGATGACATAACAATGGAAGCATGACTAATTTCCCTTTTCCCCCAAATATCATTTACTAACACTCCCCAAAGACCTTGGGATCTGCCCAACAATATTATTTCACTTCATTCCAGTACCAATTCCAAAGTCAAAGTCTCTGTTGACTAAAGGAAAAGAAGCCACATTTCTTGTGTAAAAATCACTATTCTGAATTCCATTTCTCTAATATGACTAAGTTTCATTTCATGGTCTTAGTATTTTCCCCTACATTTTCACCTCACAAAGTCATATTAACAACTAATTTTATTATTTAGCTCCTTAACGTTGCTCCCCTTCCCTATTTCTACAAAAAACTATATAAAGTCCCAAAAAGCTATTTAATATCCAACCCCATAGCAATATAGCTATATAAGTTAGTCTTGGGAAATATTTAGTCCATATGGGACTAATATTAACCCTCCCCCACCCCAAAGACTATGGGTTTTGATTAAACCCTTGGGTAAAAAATCAATTACCATAGTGCCCCCGCTCACAAACCATGTTTCTATCCCTCCCGCGCTAATGTATTTGTTTATAATGTTTGAAATAAACAAATATAAATGAGCGCACATTATAACCTTGCCAAACCAAAGTTTAAACCCACCCCCGCCTTTATTTTTAATAATTTTTTAATGGCGAGCTCCACTGTTAACCTTCCGCCGCCCCGTAACCCCCGCCAGCCGTCCGATCGTCGGCCCCCCAGATCCAAGGGTGGGCGGTCGTTTCCACCCACAAGTCAGCGAAGGTTTAGCATCTGGGGGATTGGTGATTTTGCCGTCGTACGCCCGCCACGCGTCGCCTTCCTGGGGTGTTCGGAGGCCCCTCCCCCGATACCGCTTATGCCGAAAGGTGGTGCGGGGAGAATACCATATACCACCCTCCACCCCTAACGTCAGCACCACGTCACCTCTGACGTCAAGCCCGCGTCCACGCCTTGCCTCCGTGACATTGCCACCTAATCCGCTCGCGTCCACGTCATGCTGCCATGTCCTGTGCCACCTCACCCCCATGTCAGAGGTCCACGTCATCATGCCATACCCAGGACCCACCATGACGTCATGCTAACGTCATCACCAAAAAGCACCAAAAGCGCCAAAAAAAGGCCCCTAATTTACATAAAACAACGCAAAAACGACCGTTTTATATCATTTTCACTGATTGTTTCGGGAGCGCTGTGCGTGCCGTTCACGTCGATTTGCCACCAAACCTGGAATGTGACTATCCGAGCTGTTGCCACCTGCAAATTCAACTCAATTACTCACCATTTTTCCATCTCAACACCCTCGGCGTCGTGAAAACCAGGTATTTGCCCACAGTCAACCTTTTTACCCCTGTTTTCACCATTTGGTCCATTTTTTACCTGCATAAAAGTCTCCTAGCACCCACACTGAGCCAATTATGCACCAACTTGTTGTCTAAACTTTCTGGTTAGCATCCTCTGCCCACCAGGCTCAGTAAACCCACGTCGGTCTGCGAAATTCACTTGAAAAATTGGCTTTAAGAGCCTGTGCTGCCAACACAAGTCCTCACAGTTGTTCATTATCCACTCCCACCAAACTTCTCTCTGCAAAAGTCCACCTGCTCAGCTCAGGGACATCTTTATTTTTCCCTACAGTTGCCCCAGAAGTTTGTCAACCAGAGATAGAAGTTTGTTGAAACTCTGTAATCTCTCCCTTGACACACATTGCAAATAGCTAAAGCCACTGCCAAATACAAATTCACCTTGCAATCTGTAATAATTGTACTGAATCCTAGCCCCAAGTATCAACACAGAAAAGATTTCAATATGGCTGCTCCAGCTGCTCTAAATGTTGCTCCTATCAATGCACCTAACAAGGAACTTGAGGCACTCCCATTAGTTGACAGTGATTACCTCATTCAGGATTTGGTTGCGGACATAAACCACTTACAGACGTTTTTCCAGCTGAGGAATAGCTACTTAAGCAACAGTGACATGTATGGCATCTGGAAGTCAAATTTGCCCATCTATTTCTTGCCTTCTGTGAATATTTTTCCTAAAATAATTCACCTCTATGCTGAAAATTATGACCCAAGCCTCAGAGCTGTCAAGTCTCCATCTGGGAGTATACTCTTTCATACAACTCCTGACTCCATTAATCAGATGCTCAATTTCAAACAGACCCAAATGTTCATCCCATTTTCCATCAAATACCTGCTGGATGAAGTCCCCAAACTCTCCAGCACTGAGATTGCCAGAATTACCAAGACCTTCATGAGAGCAGACCGCCAACCTACAGGGCCACCTCCTTTCCTGTATGTCAATTTCAATGAGGTAGGCAAGCTGCTGGTAGACATGATATCCTCTGTGCTGGGTTTCTCAACAAGTGAGCACATTGATGAAACAGTGTTGGTTCTTTTGTCTGCATATAGCCTTGGAAAACCCCCTGCTGTTAAATATAACTATGCCAAGTTCATAGCCAATAAAATACATGACGAACTGCTAAAGTTGGACAGGGAGGCAGTATTCAAATACTCATCATATATCTATCACATGTTCATGTACTATCAGACAGATTGCTTCTAATGCCCCATCAAAAAGCTAGATTCACAGGGTGAAAGGAGGTCTGTTATATTTTGGTCTTCAGTTTTTCATCAAGTTCAGAACTCTCCCTATTCTTACTGTGAGTTCATTGACCAATTTGTTTATCCAGTCTCATGTCTCTTGAAAAGAACTCCTCCTCCTATATTGTCATATGACATGAAGAAAATATTGCAGCTGTCCAAGAATTATAAAATAGGTGATTGGTATCTATATCAAAATCACACTGTCATTAGGATCTATGGTTGTGAGCTCTGTCCCTACAGGCTCCCTAGATATGTACCCATGAGGTTGTTTGCCTTGGAATACTATAGGCAACTCATTAATTCAAATCTTACTCATTTTCATAGTGCCAAGAAGAAAGCTAACCTGAAATTCAAAGACCATCTAGGCCCCTTTATCATGAACAAGAAAGATGGTTGGCAAGAGGCTGATCAAATACTGGGGCAACAACTCAAACTGAAAAGGAGTTTCTGGTGGGTCCCTTATGACCCTGAGGGCTTTATCACTGCTAGCAGAGTCAAATATAGGCTGTTAGCCTATAAGCATTGTCCAATTCCACAAATTGAGCAATATGCCAACAAAGATGAGTGGGTGCTAGGCACACTAATTGAAGAATTTACTCAGGAAGAAATAATGGAGAAAAATGTCAAAGATTTAGAAAAAACTCTTGACTTGGATTCTTTTCACCAAGTGACATTCAAGCTGCCACTCCAAGTCGGGGAAGGCACCTCCACAGCTGCAGCTGCACAAACTGCCCAGCAAGTATCTACAACAACAACAGCTACAGCAAGGGGAAAGGAAGTGATGGATGCACAGCAGGAGACAGGGACAGAACAGCCCACCACTTCCAAAGATCAGAGTCAAGGGCAAGCCCCTCTACAGCAAACTGAAACATCACAAATTCTAGTCTTGCAAACTCCTCTTAATGAGGAGAGAGGTAAGAAACGAGATAGAGAGGAGCCCACACCTCCAAGTGGGTCAACACAGCAACCAAAAGCCAAGAGGCAAAGAATTGATCCTTAGGCTGAAGAAGAAATTGGTGAAGAAATGGTAGAGAGCCAGAACAGAGAAAGAGAGTCCAGCCAACAGACTGCTACCAACTCATTCCAGCAGGAACAGGGTATGCAGCATAGCACAGAGGTGTCTTCTTCCAGGCAGCAGGGCAAGCAGCCAGCTAGTATCAAAGGAACTTTTATGGAAATCAAGGCACAAAATGAACTTTTAAGAGTACAACTTTATGATCAATTCTTAAAAACAACACCCTCCAAGCAACAAAGATTGATGGCAGCTTATGATATCAAGGAGGACAAGATGATTTTTACTCATTTCAAGCCTAAAGTTCCACACCCCAAATCATCTGCAGACTACATAAAGACAAACATGGAAGTCCTCTCCAAGGACATACATCCCATGGATCAAATTGAACTACACAAGCAAACAGGGGAAATGGTCTATGCCACACTTGCAGACAAGGCCATGCTGGCCCATCAGTTAAAAGAATCATTGAAGAATACAAATACTCAATTAGATCTGGAAAGGATGTCCTCTACTGCCAAGGATAACCAAATAAAAACATTGGAGGACATTATTGTTGATCTAGGACATGATCCCAAGGATCCAAAGGGTATCAAGGCCCTTATGAAGAAGAAGGAGGATGACTTTGCTACACTCAGAAAGTAGGAAAAGCTGCCTGCAACCATTCACCCTCAAACTGCAGAACTTGTACAAGAAAAACAGGTTGATGAGACCATGGATCTGCTTCTAAAGATGAATCAAAGAATACTACAGATGGAGGCAGAATTGGAGAAATCCTTGCAAGATAAACAAGGGGAGTCAACCTCCCAACCACCTCAAACATCTACAACTCTTGGCCCTGCTCCTCATACACAAACAACAGCAGCCCCTCCTGCCACTCCAGCACCTACAACGGCTACATCAACAACAGATGCTATAGCAGCAACAACAGCAGCACCAGAATCCAGTATGAGTATGGAGGACCTAATGAAAGTTGTCAAGGAGCTTGAAATTTAGGTGACAGAGGTAAAAGAGGCCAAAGAAAGACTGGCCAAACTAGAGGCCAGTTATGAAAAGTCCAAAATGACAGTGGCCGAGAAGCAAAGGGAAATAAAAGCCCTAGAGACCAAAGTGAAGGCCTTAGAAAAAGAACTATCTCTAGAAAAAACTCTGGCTGAGATCAAAAAGATTTTGTGGGCCAAAATTGGCCAATCAATCAATGACCAATGGCGATCAATACAGGCTATACATGAGCAGATTGAGTTAATAGGCATGGCTCAATTTGAAATTCAGAAGGCCAGAGCAGCATTGGGGATTATGCCTGAGCAGACCAACAAGATGATTCATTTCCTTAACACTCACACCAAGGAAGAATTGGCAGCACTGGACATACACAGTCGAACAGACACTATTTTGACAGCAAAGAAAGTGCTGACCTTGAGAAATTTTACACAGACTCTGGAAAGGAAATGTCAGGAGATGCAGGCAGAAGTAAATGATTGCAGGACAAAAATAACAGCATTGCAAAGCAGAGGATTACCCAGCCTAGTGACTGGTGCTGGAAAACTGCTGTCCTATGAGCAATACACCACCAGAATCAACAATTATGTTGAAAATCAGATTACAGCATCTACCAGCTCTACAGTAGAAGCAGGACCTCCCTCTGGGCAATCTCTATATGATAAATTGGAGAATCTATTTTTTATTGAGCATGAGATTAATAATTTGTTTGAAGTGCCTCCAAATTTCTATAGATATATTGAAGCAGATGAAACACTCATAAAGATAAGGAGACATCAGCTACCTCCAGCTGATTGGTGGCAAGCAATGCTGGAAGTATTGCCCAGGTAATTTTGATCTACTCTTCCTTTTATCATCTTCAGATCTCAATCACAGTATAGGTCATCAAAGAATCAAACACACAGCTACTACAGAAAGCATCAAGGCAGTGACTTAGAAAAGCACTAAGACAACGTGCTCAGCAAATGCAAATTAAAGACGCAGCTACAGCCAACTTTGTTGATCCAAAAAAGTCAAAACTTGTCTGACAAAAGACAGCTGCCATACCAATATTAACTGTTGCAGTTATTTCTTTCATTTACTTCTTTGACAGAGTTGGTGATGTAATTTATTATACAATGACTCATCATCTAGATATTTTATCTCCTATTTTTGTATATATATCCCCCCATAGAACGTATTGGGGGTCGGTTATGGTGAATCTCTCTCTGAAGAGCTGCATTGTATATCTCAGACTTTTTGCTAATATAAATTGCTAGTGAAGTTCCTGGTCTCTGTATTGTCTGAAGATGGAAATGAAGGATTGTGTTACGCTGCAGAATTCCTGTGTCATTTAATGGAACAATAAGTTACTCTGAACTGTGTTTGTCTTTCTGTGTATGCATAAATTTCACATATGTTTCATGATTATAGCAACAGGGAACAAGAATAGCTTAGGACTTGTTTAAAAACACCCTCTGCTCAATCTCTATTTCTAAATATGTTTTCTTCAGAATTAGCCATGGATATGAATTCTTAATTGCTCATGTTTAAACTAATTCTCTCACTGTGAATACTGTTTAAGAATTCTTAACTACTCTTAAACAATACTCCCACTTTCTCCCCCAATTAGTATAGTGAAAGATTCTTGATTGCCTTTCACTCAATGATCTCATGCTTTCATAACCCAAATTTGAATAATTTTTCCACAAATGCCTATCTGGCTTCGCAGCAATACCTTTCCCTCAAAGAAATACTTCAACAGTACACCATCATGAACTCCATTTCCCAATGGTCTAGACTGCTCTGTAATCTGTACACCATCTCTGTTTGAATTCACCACCCAACCAAAATCTAAAACAAAATCAGTGCACCATAACTAGCCTAAAATCACCCACAATAATGCTAAATTATAAAGAGAGAGCCCTCTCTAGTTGCAGGTAGGCTAGGACCTGTAACTAAAAGACTGGTTAGTGGTTACCTCGGCCGTATTCCCTATATGAAGCAGGGAACAACCTGAGTGATAACAGAATCTAAAAGATTCCCAAAGGGCTAAATTCTGACAGTTTCAGAATCAAACCAACTTTATACTCATTTTACTCAGTTTTTTGCAAGGAGCACAACGATGAAATCATATTTTTCATCTGAGCAGCAAATATTTAGTAAAATTTCAAAGAGGAATCTTTGAGGAATCATGAGGAATGTAAAAGATTCCCTAGGGGCCAAATTTTGACAGTTTCAGAACTAAGCCGACTTTATACTCATGTTACTCAGTTTTTCACAAGTGCCATGGTGAAGTCATATTTGTCATATGAATAGAAAAATTCCATTCATCCAGTGAGAAGGAATCTTTGGGGAATATTTGAGATTCCTAAAGGTCCAGATTTTGACTGAAGCAGAAAGGGGTTGATTTCAGAGTCATTTTTCATTATTTTTCACGAGGAATTCCATGGTGCAGTCCATTTCTTCAGCAGAGGTGTGCATTTTTAGGCCATCCCTGGAAGTGGAGGTACAAGGTGTCTTTTGTACATGCCTGTAGTTTGATTTACTTGAAGATTAATAAAATAGGCCTCCCCACATTAGGCAGAGCCTAGAGACGTAGCCCACACTGGGTGAACTTCGTTATCAACCTATTGTGTCTTTGCTTCTCATGCTTGTTGTTTATTTCCGCTTCGTTATGTATATGCATCTTATGGTTACATGCTATTTAAAATATGATTATGTATGCATATTTGAAGTGAAAATATATGAATCAAGTTTGGTATCAGAACGGGTTTTCTATTGATGTGAATTGCAAGTGTATGATAACTAGGAAAATCTCCAAAGAGGTGAAGGAAAACTTAAGTCCTTCAATCCAGAAGTAGGGCATGCAGCACGAAGAGGGAAAATGGCAGAGGAAGATGCTCGATTGGAAGAAGAGCGAAACTATCACAAGGCCTTCTATGCCATGGCAAAAAAATGGACAAATTGTTTGGAAAGTATGAGAAGACAATGGTGAAACCAGAGAAGAAGGACCAGGTGATCATGCATAGATGAATCATGAAGGAGGAGGAGAAGAGCCTATTGAACCTCCCTCTCCATCTTCCAGGGAAAGTTGTTCTTCTTTCTCTTCTCATCATTCTAGAGGTATAAAAACTCATAAAAATCGCTTTTTCAAGTTTGATATGTCTATGTTTAGTGGAGAATCTAATGCAGAAAAGATAGATAACTAGATCAGACAGGATAAAGTATATTTTCGCATCCAACGAATCAAAGAGGATTGATGAGCCTCAATATTGCAACAAGAATGTTGCAACTCCCAAGGCTACCGACTTTAATTATCAACTCAAGGTTCATACAAAATTAAGAGGTATCAACACTATATGTGCAACATAAAATGTGTCCTTCCTTTGTTGTCATGATGTAATGGAGTGCATGTACTGAAACCAAATCCTAAACTAATTGTAGAAAATGAAATGCTTGAAATGGAAACCTTAACCTATTGCAAGAAATAAAGTACAAGGAAAGAAACATATTCTAATTGCATAAAGATCATGAACTAAATGTAAAATAAACCTAACTTAACCATATTTATCACATGTGATGATTTAAACTAACTGAGCATGGAGTCTAATCTAGGGAGTATTAATTGCTATGTGCATGTGTGAATATAAAATAACTCTTTTTTTTAATCTTTTTGTTTTATAAATGCAAATGCTAACCCTCACTTCTTCTTTGGCAAGGGAGACAAGTATGGAGGAAGAGGGTTAAAATGGTCTTGATGGCATGGAGGTTAAGTAGAGGCCTAATCCTAGCTTCAATGATGATTTTTCTCAATTCGGGCTCAAAACAGGTCGCTACAGGATTTCCTACAGGATGTACTAGTTCTCCTACAAGATCTCATGTTTTGCTACAAGATGTTACAGATTTACTATACGAAATTATAATTCATCGAATGACCAAAAAAATCAAATCCAAATTGGATGGGAAAAGAATTTTTATTGACTAAGATGTCTTAGGTCTCCATTCCAAGTAGAATCACTCAAAAAGACCTTTGTTAACCCATGCTAAAAAATAGCAGAAAAGTACTAGTCTAAAAATCACAAATTTGAGAACTAGTGAGCTAGTAAATCCATCAAATGCCTAACCTAATAAAGTGAAAATACAATGGGGTAAATTTTGTTATGAAATAGAATGTTTTTTTGATCTAATACAAGTGGAATCAACTTGATTGAGGCTTGTTAGCGTGCTCTAAAAAATAGCAGAAATTCACTGCTAGTTGCCACAAAGGAGTTTTAGAAATCTAGATTTGGGAATAAGAAGACTAATCCAAGTAGTTCAATGATTACTATGACCTTCCAAATATTTCAAAGGATGAAATGATTCTTGTGATCCAGTAAAAGAACTTACATCAACCATTTAACCCAATCGTACAACAAGAAATCATTAATACTAAATGAAGAAATAGAAAGAAATAAAAACAAGAGATGCATGTGAATAAGAAGTGAAAAGAAGGAAAGAAAATGATACAAAAGAGCTATGAGGCTTCCAGGATGGCCAAGCCCAAGGAAACTTAGAGACCTATGGAGGAGAATAATATTTAGAAGCTAAACATGACACCAATCTTCTTTATTTTCATCAATGCAATTACATCCCTATAAGAAAATACAATGGAGCTGCAGAAATATGAGTTCTCTCCACATGAACACTAATAAAAATCTACCCCTAAAAGAAAATTCGACTTGGTATTTATAAAAAATGATGAGGAATAATTCCCCATGAATGGAGGAAGATTTCCCCACCAAAATCCCTTGATTAGTGGATATGATTCCCAATACTAGGAATCTACATTAAATGGCAAAGAACACATTCCTAGATTTTCTCAATCATTAGAATTCCAAAATTTGGGCCATAATTCCATAATATCTTGTTGATTTATTATTTAATAGTGATCCTCTTGTAGTAGGGATCAAGCCCCTAAATTATCTCCTCCTCCAAATCTTCATAATATGTCCAATATTCTCATAACATTCCACAAAAATAAATAATATTAGGCATTGTTGGCTTGAGGGGGCCTGACCCAAGTTCAGCATTAGTTAGCCAAACAAATCCCTACACTACTGGCCCCTTCGGCATCAGCCAGCGGAGCACGGACCGAAGTCTCACCCGAAGCAGTATGGGGGGATGTTGGAACCAAGTTTTCGCACCCTGAGATGATCGTAATGTCAGTTTATTCCTTTTATTCTTTCTTTCGCGCAGGTCGTTAAGTTCTAGGGCTCTGTCTTCCTAAACCCTTATTCCTCCCTTTGATACCTCCATGAAAGGGTATGGCTGACCTTCCTGCATCACGAACCTTCAGTTTAGATACTTTCGTGCTACTAAGGTAGTGTATTGCACAGATTGTCAAGTTATCTTAAGAATCCTACTTATCTTATCAAGTAAACACAGTTAGCACCCTGTAAATAAACGTTCTTACTTGCATTCACTTCACCAACGTAATTACATACATTCATGCATCGTATAAGTATTATAAATGAAATTCATGCATAACATGTCAAGATGCAATAACAGGAACAAAGACACAAAATTTGTAGAATACTTCTCTTTATTGATATTTCAAGTAATTACATATTCTACCTGCCCTGCGCACATAGCTGCAGGGGTCTGCACACTCAGCTGTGGACTTCCACCCTAAGCCTCTGCGCACTCAGCTACAGAGCCTCTACCTATGCTACGACCCAAAACTTAGACTTCTTACTTCAAAGCTATGACTATCTTCTTCTTATCTAAACTACTTAAAGCTTACTTACTTAGCTCTTTTTATACAATCCCATGGTCCGCAGACTATGGGTAGATCTTTTGCAACTGACTTAACTTTACAAAACTAAGGGTAGACAACTCTTTATGACTCATGACACCTTCACGCTCCATGACCACAAAATGCATAGACTTTACTATTTTATTACAAAATTCGACTCGAAATATGGGCTTTTAGCCCCAAAACTGTCCTTGGGGAATCCCGTTCCCAATAGGCCCCCAACACAAACATCGTGACTCGCCCTCGAGTCACTCGACAGGCGCGGAGATATTTGTGTGAAGCCCTTCCGACTCAACCCATATGAACACAACCTCGACAGTGCACTAAGCTGCTGCTTGCCTCACATCTTCAACCATCTGCTTGGTCACAGCTCTTGAGCTATCGACCTGAAGCTTTTGTAGTGTTTCTTACATAGTCGTAATCGTTCCTTTAATAGATCCTATAACTGTGTAAGCCTCATCCAGCCAGGGCTTCAGTCTTGCCTTCATCACTACTTCCTTATACAGCGCTACATCCACTTGTTCCTTCAGCTGCTTGGCCTCCTACAGCTTGGCTAGTCTTTGTGGTGACGGTTCGCGTTGTTCCCTTAACCTCATCATAGCGTCATTGTAGCTTGTGCGCTTCCATCTCTAGTTGTTGTACATTGGGGTCCTCCTGCAAGCTTGTTAGGACCGAAAACAACTGCTCAAAAAGTTGTGTGCAATCTACTACTGCACTATCCACCACCGCTACTGTTTCTGTGACAATGGTCGCCCGTTGTTCCTTCACTGCTGGTGGAGTTGAAGGATGGGCCTTCAACTACAACTCTGTGATCTACAGGTTCAAATCCAACTGAACCCTCGCCATCTTAGTAAGAGTTTCATGCACCCCTGTGGCTAGCTTGCGGATGCGCACCTCAACTAGCTCCTCCTCCGGAATGGCCAATTATGGGACCATTCAGCATGCCTCCTTGACGACCTGCATAATGTGCTTGCTCTAATTGATCACTTCGGTCTCAGTGGCGATGGCAGAATCTTGCTGTAGTGCCATCTGCAGCTACTGATTGTCCTCTGGCAGCTCTCATGCTACCAACACAACTGACAGCAAGAGCCACGCGTAGTGGAACATCTTGTTGAGCTCCTGTGCTTCACAGAAGTTCGCCAGGAACTCACGGTGAAGGTAGTTCAACCAGTTGAACTAGACACCTTCGACACACTGGACTGCTAGCGCAACAATAGGCATCGACACCTCATCGGCGCGACAATTCCTCATCACTTTCCCTGCTAAGATCTATGTGGCTACCTTTACAGCAGGGTCGCAGATGCTGGATATAGCATATCTGTGCGACTTCTTCACTAGTTTAAACTTTTCTTTCATGGATTCTGCGAGGGCCTGCTCACCGCCTTTTCTACCAAATATCATGGTTGGATTCTCTCTTGTATTCGACAATCACGTTATCCTATGAATTAGTCTATCTATGATGGGTATTGTCTCCTCCAGCTACAGACACGCATCATGCACCAAGCACATCAGCTGCTTGATGACTAGCACTATCACCAGGGTGCGGTTGTAGTGCGGCACCCAAAGAGGGTTGAGCAACCCTGCCTTATCTACTCCTCTGAGCCACCTTCATGGCTCCAATGCAGTCATTCTGGTATTCATATCAATGATGTGGTGCATAAGCTACTCAGTCACTAGGTGTGGGAACTTCTCATGATCAACCAGGTCCTAGTCCTCAAGTTTTAACACTAGCACCCACACCAAGTGTGGTCTGTCGGAAATAATATCATCTAGGAGCAAAGGGGTTTACAAGAGGGTCTTGCTTTCATCGATGTCTTTCGGCACCTTGGTCTTGGGCTTGCACTGAGGGACATACTCAGGCAATTGAGTAATAGGGTCTGGACCCTAGGCTTTAACCTCCTCCACTTCAATTCCCACATCCTCATCGTCCATCGGGATGTCTCCAATGTCTTCCTCCTTCAGCTCCTAATTTATGGCCTTGCCTCTCTCTTGTGCAGTGGGTTTTGGTGGGTTTCTCCTTGGTGATGCACGCATCGATATGGTAGGTTGCTTGCCTTTTTATCTTTGGTAGTCTCTTTGTTTGGGGTCGGCTTTGGCCTCAGTGTTCTTGGTGATTTAGGGACTTCGGCTAGCACTTCTACGACCTCTGGAGTAGTTACTTCTACCTCCATCTCAACTTTCGGTGCCAATTCCTCTCCTACTTCTTCGGTATTTATAGTTTTTGTGGGTGCCGACATGACACTTTCCAACAGTGCTCGTAATGCTTCTGGTAAGTTTGCAAATGCTGGAGTCTCTTTCAAAGCCTTAAAGAATTCTCGGTTCATGAGTGCCTAAGAGCTCAACAACTCAATTCTCAAAATGCCAAGTGTTTTTCGCTGGGCAGCAATCTGTAATTTATCGGGCATTTTGAATTCAAATTTGACTATTCCCCCCAAATTTGATCCATTAATACCAGATTGGCGGAAAATTTTCAAGGATCTGAACCATAAATTTCATCTTAAATGTCATCCGCCCGCTCCATTTGGCTGCATTTCTATCGTCAAATCATGAACAGTGACTCTAACGATCACTTTCTGACCGACCTGCGTGATTCCTTGCTGGGTACCGCACCCCCCTTCTCGCTGCCGTGAACCCTGTGACACTTCCTTACTTCACATAATCCTCAAATTGTTCAGCTCCCCAACCTGGGCAATGTAGTTTATAGTCCCGCACCTCCTTTCAATTACCTGGAGCGCTAATTCTATGCTACCTTCATCTAGTCACATGGTCGAACTATCGGTGTATGGCTTCAATCGACTGCTAATCACCTCTCCTGGGAAGGGATCTCCATTCAATTTGACTAGCTATATTGCTCCTCTGTCGGTAATCCCCTTAATGACATAGGGCCCTAATTAGTGCATCCTGAACTTCCCTGGAAATTTATCAAATTTACTGTCATATAAAAAAACTAGGTCATTTACCTTAAGGGTGTGCAGCTTAATGTGTTGATCTTGCCATGCTTTTTCGCACTTTTTTTGGACCTATTGGTGAAATCTAGCCAGAAATCTCTCTTCCTCAAGCTCATCCAGATGTGTGAGCCTTTCCTCTAGGGCTCTATGATCTTTCATACCTGTGAGCGCCACTATACGCAGACTAGGCACAATATATTCCATAGGCATTACCGCTTCAATACCATAGACAAGCCTAAAGGGATTTTGTCTTGTCAACTTCTTGCATGTCGTCTGATAAGCCCATAGTACTGCAAGTATGCGTAGGTCCTATTCACTTCGCTGAGCATTGCAAACCTTGGTCAATGCATTCTCTAGCACTTTATTGAATGCTTCCACCATCTCATTAGCCTGCAGGTGATAAAGCGTGCTCTGCTGGTGATATACCTTAAATTCCTCTATTAGCGTGTTGATCATCTCATTCAGAAAGTGTGTACCGCGATCACTCATCAAGATCTTTGGACAGCCAAATCATGTCAGTACATACTCAAAGAGGAACTTTGCAACAGTCGCACCTATGAAATCCTTCACAGGTTGTGCCTCCGCCCAACGAGTCAAATATTTCGTCACGGTGATAATGTACCTTGCTCCCATTTTTCCTTGGGGCTGAATGGGTCCCACAAAATCTATTGCCCATTTCTCAAAGGGTTGCAATGTCATTTGTGGATTCAAAGGCATATCATCCCTTTGCGATGGCCTACCAGTCCTTTGACACACATCACATGCCTTGCAATACGCTTTTGAGTCCTGATATAGGGTTAGCCACCAAAACCCTGCGCATAGAATCTTCTGCGCAGTCGCTCTCCCTACGTAATGCCCTCCCGAAGTGCCCCCATGAGCATCCATGAGGATTCTTATTCTTTCAAACTCAGGTACATTTCGTCACAATATCTCATTAAACCCCATTTTGTATAGATTCCCAGTAATGATAGAAAAATATGTCGCGCTTACCACTAACTCCTTCTTCTGTTGGACAGTGTATCCCTCTAGGGAAATTCCTGTCATTAGGAAGTGTATTATATCCTCAAAATTACCATCCGCAATGCACACTGCAAATAGTTATGCTTCAGGCAATCCTTCCTCCAAATTAGTGGGCTCTTCCCCTGTTTCAATGCGCGACAGCTGCTCTGGTCCCGCGTTCAGTCATCCAGGCTTCACAATAACTTCAAAATCATATTCTTGGAACAATAACATCCATCTATAGATTCCCCCCCCCACCAACATAGGCTTATTGACCAAGTACTTCAGCATAGAGTGGTCCGTATACATCTTAAAGTGGCCTCCCAGCAAGTGGTGCCTAAACTTCTAGAGCACACCATAGCCAACTCTTCATGCTGGGTGGTGGAATAGTTATTTTCTGCCTTAGATAACCTTCTACTTGCGAATTCTATAGGATGGTCCAAGCCTTCTCCACCAGCCTATGTCAGTACTACTCCTAGCGTTATACATAATGCGTCGACGTGTACATGAAACTCCTTCTTCCAATCCGAGAAGACTAAAATCAGCACAGTGACCATCTTTTCTTTCAATACATCCAGGCTCTTCTTATAGTCCTCGTTCCAGCAGAATGTGACATCCTTCTTTAACAACTTCTCATAGGAATGGTGATCTAGGCATAGCCTTTGATGAACTTTCAGTAATATCCTATATGTCCTAAGGTAGCACACAGTTGTTTCACACTCCTCGGTGCTTCCAAGTTTAGTATCACCGCAATCTTTATGGGATCTACCATCAGTGCCTACCTATAAACCATATGACCCAGCAAGGTCCCATAAGGAACACAAAATAGGCACTTCTTCAGATTGAGCGTGATCTAGTATCTTTGATAGGTATCCAGCATCGGGCGCAAGCTTGCTACATGGCATTTCACCAACCCAAGCATAGTCCAATCATCAAAGTATAATTCCAGGAACTTATGAATAAACTCTTTAAATGCAGCAATGACTATGCGTGAGAAAATTGCAGGCACATTATTCAATCCAAATGGCATTACAGTGTACTGAAAACACCCCCACTCAGTCGCAAAGGTCATCTTTCTCCTATCCTCAGGTGTGATTTTGATTTGATGGTACCCAAAGAACCCACCAGTGAAGGAATATGCTTCCTAGCCACCTACATTGTCCAACACTTAATCAGTGAATGGATTCGAGAAGGATCATGTACGTAAGCGTCATTCAACTTTCTGAGATCCATGCATATCCTTATTTCATCCTTCTTATTCTTCTTCTGTACCACCATTGGGCTTACCTAGTCAGATTCTTCCACGGGCTCAATGATGCCTGCCATGAGCATCTTGTCTATCTCTAAGTAGATCTTCTCCTTATACTTTGGGTTGAGACAATAAGGTCTGTGCTTAACCGACTTCACGTCAGGCTTCAACATAATCTTCATAACACTGAGGTCTCTGATTACCTCTTTTAGATCCATAAACTTGGTAGGGAATAAACCCTGGTGTTTGCGAAGCAATTCAGTGACCTTATCCATCATCACGTCGTCCCAATAATCTCTAATCTTCACAAATTTGGACTCTGCCTCCACACTAATGTTTACTTGTTTCGTTTTCAACGGCGCGGTTATATTAGGATTCTCAATCTACGGTCCTTCAACCTCGCGGTGGCCTTTTGTTTCAGGGATGTTAATCTTTCACAGATCCTCATCCTCTTCTTCAGCAGTTACATTATAGCATTCTAGTGCATGACTCAGTTGAGAAGCCCACTCAGGCTGAATCAGGTCCAAAGGATCCTGTGGTATCCTAAAGATTGTTGCTTTCACCTCTTGTAGCACCTCATCAATATAGTCAAACCCGTCTTCAAAATTGAATGTCAGTATGAATCCTTCGTGTAGAATATCCCATTCACCTGTACCATGGTGAATCTTTGTTTCTACGTACCAGTTCATCAGGGCGACATCCAGGGTGTGACAAAACAACTGCACCCATTCAGGTTGGAGCTTCTCTCCATAAGCCTGAGCCCATTTGGCCAAGTATGTGTGCAAGTCATCCTGCCCATCATACTTGTCTGTCATTTGTACCTTCGGCATCCTAAAGCATGTTCTCATCATCCTCCTACATTCGCGCCAATCATCAAAGCTTCCCTTATGCATACCCCACCATCTTTCGGGCATAGCGCGCAGTGCCCAGTCCAACGTCTGGAAGCGCTATTTTTTTGGTACCTCCCTCTCGAATGCATCCAAAAGATATCTACATCATTCAAGCTATCATAAGTGGGCAGATTTCTTACCTTTGACGACACATGGCACAGCGACCGAGTCATCATGTTATAGCTCAGTGTAGTTACCTCATGCAACCAATTATGCCAGCGCTCTAATTCTTCATCAGAGTTCAAGGTGCATGAACTCTCACGATCCCATGTAATCCGGATCCATGTGCTGTAGGATTGGCCCAATCTTGGTCTTGTGCTATTATCTTATAGATACAGTCCCGATTGCCATCGCTCTCATAATCACGAACTGGTTCAGTATAGCAGGATCCCTCAACAGGATCTAGGGGTACTATTACACGAAGCGATTTCTTCTCAAATATCATCTTTCGCTTCTTTAGATTGATTACCCCATTCATATCAGTAGCCCAATCAATTCCAAGGAGCACATGATAGGGGTTGTTGTCATCCACAGTTTCTATTACTTCAAAATCAGCTAGCGTGCTCTTACCTTCAATATCTACAGTCACCCCCTGCAGTCATCCCATGGAAATGATCTTCTACTGATTCGCCATTCTTAGTTGAATCGAAGACCATTACAACGTGGGTCTCCCCATCCATTCCCAAGTCTACTTTGGTAAGACATTCGCATCTGACCCTAGGTCTAGGATAACCTGATCCATCTCATACTCTCCTGATCTCATCTCCCATTTCGTCCTTGTTTCATGCTTACCAAGATTTCATACTTCACGTGGATCAGCCGAAGTGTTTCTAATGCATTTATTTATGAGCTCCTGCAACCCCTTCACAGCCTTGCTATCGCGTAGTAACTTCATGCAGGTCGCCAAGAAGGTTGTGAGCATAGAAGGATCCATCTCTTGATCAGGCATATCCTTGCTTCCTGAGGTGTTGGCCTTAGCGAAGCTCTTCTTCGCCTCCATGAATGTTTCATGTGTGCACTCCAAATTGAACTCATTCTCCTTCATTGGGGCTTTGCCAACTCATGTATTGTCTTCGCGTTGTTTCCCCTTGTCATCTCCTATTGCGATTCCACTTCAGAGCACTATATTTACATTCGGATCCTCTTCACGCAGCTCAAACCTCATCATCTACAGATTATGAGTCAGCTGAGGTGGTAGCGCCCCTTTGTCACGTATCCTTGCTATCAGCATAGGACAATCTTCCGTTTCATGATCAAAGAGAGTGCAATACTTGGATGAGGGACGGGTTGGGTTAGTGAAATTGTGGGCATAATGTCTTGGTCCTCCACAATTATAGCAGATCAACTGTCCCGACCTTTGCCAGGTCCTCCTCTGCCTCAGCCTCGTCTGCGCCCCTGAAAGCCTGTCGGTGTTATCCCTGTGCTCTGGTCTGGGGGCCACGTTTCTGCCTATACCCTATAAGCAGGTGTTCTATCCATCATCTATTCGTAGCTTCTGCAATGACACTCATCATTCCCTACCAACCTATAAAAGTTGCAGAAAAGTTGTTGCGGTGTCTATACAAACTTCTGCAACAAATTAAGTTATCTGTGGCATGTTTCCCTGCTACCTGACATATAGCACACCACAATGCAGGCCCCGTGCTTAGTCCTACCTGAGCTTCTAACCTTAAAGGCATTAGTCCTCCTCCTGCAATATAGTTTGCAAAGATCAGACAATGGTATTTTTCATGCCCCTAACTCTTGCATTTCAGACACCATACCTCTTCGCACACCTCTGGCCGAACTGTTTTGTCTTGCTTCAAACTTTGCATCTCCAGGCAAAGATTTTTCAACTGTGCATGGATCTGTTGAACCCCCAAGATTTGGATCTTGCATCGGTGTTTCATGGAGTCTCATTTCAATCTCCAAGGCCTCTGCCTAAGTCATTATCTTTTGTTGTGATAGCGCAACCCTTAGGTGTGGCAGGAGCGAAGCCACAAACCATTCGCAATGTTGTCCATCTATTAGGTTCATGTTAGCTTCGTGGATTTTTCACTTCAATCTCTGATCTAATTCCAAAGGTGTCTCGCCTGGCTACATCGCGATTTCTTTGAACCCAACAATAGACTACGCTTCAAATTTAGGCCTACTGAATTCCCTATTCAGTGTTGTCTAGATGTCCACCACTCCAACATTCGGGTTATCATTAGAGTACTTGATATACCAGGTTAGTGCGCGATCGTGTAGAGCACTAACCAATGTCGCCTTCTTCATGTGATCATCTGTAATGCCCTGAGATTCCCACACAACTTTCACAATGAACCAAAACTAGTCCAGGTCCTCATTTCCCAAGCCTTTGAACAAAGGCAACTTCACTAAATTCGCCATACTAAACTGCAGTGAAGGCAAAGGTGGTACAAGTGAAGTCGTAGATAATGGTGTTGAAGTTGGAGGTGGTGTGGGTGGAGGTGGAAGTCACGATAATCGTTGCCTTATCAACTGAATAGCACTTCATGGAGAAGCTTTCGGTTTCCCCTCTTCATCACCTCGCAGAGGTGAAATCAATGGGCTATATTCAAGACCCTTTTTCCTTCATTTCTATAAGGTTTTCTGCTTCATGTAGCTCTGAACATCAAGGTAGCTACATAACCCATTTTTCACACAATAAAATTTTAATCTAGGTATTCAAAGATTTCACATACTTGCCTCGCGGACCTTTGAAAAAACATCACTCCGCCTCGCTGTAGTTGACTGAGGTATCAACCGCGAATTTAGTTACAAATCCTCCTATGACGCGATTGACCTAATGATAGACAACACAGGCGATCCTATCCTTAGATGCTTCCAGTCTCCGCACTAGCCCTAGGGTCCAGAAAATAGGACTGTCAAGTTTCAACCTTCCTTAGCTATCTTCTAGCTTCGTGATCCACTCATATAGCTCAACCAGAAAGCAACACAAAAATATCTCATGTATTTCTGTATATAGGTACCTGTCCAGCCACTGGTCCTTTGTCAGTCGCGGACTTCTGTTCTCCTATGTTGCGAATTCGTGGATATTCCTATCCAACCAGTATCCAATCTCTTTCTTAGTTGGATTTGAGTGATACGAAATTGTCATTGGGGGATCCTATTCCCAATAGGCACAAATATGAAATTATTCATAAACCTTCTTAATGAATATATTAAAGTTAAAAATACATTATCTAATGCAAAAAGAGATATTTAATGTGCTGAATGATGGTCATAGGCCTTAATTTATGTTTAATTTAGAAGCATGGGCCTTAATTTATGTCTAATTTAGAGGCCCATCATACCCCCTACTCAAAGTGTTGCTCATCCTCTGAGAAACTAGTGACCTCATTGTGCCTCATTCATGGCCCTGGTGGCCTCTCTCTTGTCCATTAAGAATCTTAGCTGTAAGTTCTACAAGGACGAGCCCAAATACATATTTGTGCAAAGAAAAGTCATTGTTTCTTGAGACCATTAGTTTGCCTTCTTCCCCTTATTCAAGATGGTTCTTGAATATTTTTTAGTTTGGTAAGGTCTTCCACATCCTTATCAACCTTCTGCTACCTTGTTCCACCATTTGGAAACCTCTGAAACATTCAAAATGTCTATAAATGAGAACTAGGACATCCTCTAGTAATTCCCGTCAAAACTACAGGAAACCCTGTTAAAACTACAAGAAACGCTTTTTGAGCATAAATGATAGTATGAGCCTAGGACAGGCCCTCAACTTGAATCCCATGCCTTTCTCTCATTTCTATAACATCTTTTAGGCCTTGGACAAAAGATAGAAAGAGATTAGAGACCTCTTGGGAAGTCTCTTTTCATCACTGCAGTTTGAGTTTTGTTTTGATGGTGGATGTCTCATTTCCTTTTGTTGCCTTATTCTTCTCTCTTGTGGCCTAGATGGTTGCATAATGGCCTTGGAGTTCTCTGTTTTGATTAGGTCTCTCTTAGGCACTGTAATTTTGGGTTTTAGCACAATTTTTTCTTTCTTCCTTCTTGTAGCAGCATTCTGCCTTCCTATAGTAGTCATTCCTTCTTCCTTCAGAGTCTTCTAACTATATGGGAGTGATGGGAAATGATGTAGGTTTGTAAAAATGGAGAGGATGCTTTGTTTGTTTTTCAAGAAATTTTTAGGGTGAGATAGGGTTTGTTCTTGAAATTATGAAATGGGATGGATGAATGATGGATAAATAGTGAATATGAAGTGGATGGAGGGCCTTGGAGTGCTGTGGTGACTTGGCCTTTGCAAAAATTTCTTCTTTTAACCGTTGTCCTCATTCCTTGAAATCATCGCCCTTCATAATTTGACTTTTCAACATTGCATGAGTGAAGGAGTGAGCTGCAATTAACTAGTTGAAGGTGGTTGAGACTGCTGACCCATCCTTAGCTTATAAAACCGCATCTCTCATGCATTGACAACAAATTTCTAACTACAATATGCTCAAGAGAAGAGGTCAAGAATATTTCATACATGTACCTACCTGATGGTTGTTGGAGAGACATGCATGTTGTTGTTGTGCTTCTCATGACTCAAGTACATCTTCTTCACTGCTTTTTCTTTTTTGTTGATCTTATTTTGCTTATGGGTTGTCTTCTTGTTGATGTACAAGTGATGGCTTCCTCTGTTGTTGATGAGCTCTGGAGAAGTTTCATTGTGACTGTAGTTATGATTCTCCTCTTTCAATCACGGTGCTGAAGGTTAGGCCTGGACCCTACTATTACTTCCAAATAGGTTGGTGTAGCTGCCCATTTTTTTTTGAATGTTTGTGTCCTTTCTCTGTTGGAGGGTAAATAGGTATTGGAATGAGTGGAAAGTGTGGCCATAGAGTGATATGGTCATGATGGGTGTTGGCTGAGATGTGATGAAGTCAATGTCCTTTTTTCTTATCCCAAAATAGGCTTGCATCATAATTTTTCCATCAGAATACCTTTCCTATAGATTTTCAGAACTTCCTGTAGTACTACAGGAAACTCCTATAGTAATTCAGGACAGCATCTTGTAGCAGACTTTTTTTGCCCATGTCTCCCAAACGGTAGAATGGATTGACCTGAAACTTTTTGAGCATGTTACTATCATCAATATGCACCTCCCCATAAACAAAAATTGGTCAATGGATGCACAGACCTTGAGAAAAACTAAAAATGGCTGAAGGTGATGGAGTCAATTTCTTGGAAACCGTGAACTAGAATTTGCTGCAATTTCTTGGGCATGTTACCATAATCCATATGCATCTCCCCATGAAACATATTTTTAAATGGATTCATGGTTTTCAGGTTATGGCAAAAATAAATTTTTGCTCTATGTATTTTTGTTTCAAGTAGTAAAACAAAGTCTTCCTGTAGTTTTTTAGGACAACATGCAAATTGAATGGGAGAAGCTTGAGAATGATGGGTGGATGGTGGAAATAGATGAGGGTGATGGATTTTCATGGCCTTGGCTTTGTTGGAGCATTTGAGCAAAGGAGGAGAAAATCAAATTTTGACTTCTTTTGACTAGGTTTGACCTATTGTTTCTTTCTCTGGTGGCAACTTGTTTTTGTACCTTGTATATGTTAGAGAGCACCTACATTCATCAAAGAGATACATGGAGCAAGGATTTTTTTATTTTTTTCCTTTCCTTTTTTTTTCTAGGCCTACTAGCCGCCTCAAGGAGGTTTTCAACTAGTAGGTCTTCCTAGGTGCCTCAAAGTAGATTTTCACCTAGGATCTCTTCTTTTCTCTCTTTTTTTTCTTTTTTCCCAACCCATTGACCACCTTATGGGGGTTTTAAATGAATGAGCCAACCTGAGGCGCCTCAACGGAGGTTTTCACCTAAGAATTTTGTTTTTTCTCTTATTTTTCATTTTTTTTACCCTACCCTACTTGAAAAACAAAATCAATTTCAAGTATAAGAATACTTCCAATGGAGCCATGTGCACATCAAAATGACAAACAAAATGATGTGTAGGCTTGAAACGTATGCTTTGACATGTATTTTGATTTCATAGACCAGATGATTTGACTTTGAAAGAATCAAGCATAGTTGAAGAAGAGAGTGATGCTCCATCTTGTTGATTTTCTGGAACCAAACCTCAATATAACTTTGATGTCCTTGGTTTTCTTGCTTATCTAGATCATTCTTCATGTCTTCTTCTACCATGACCCTCAAATATTCCTCTTTTTGTTGATTGTTCTCTTGAATACATGGAGGATTTGATGGTAACCATGAGGGAGATCTCTTGATCTCTGATTTTGATGGCTACTCTTCATCACTTGTAGCCCATGATTCTGTGATCTTCTCATTTGAATCTTCTTCTTCTGGATGTGGTCCTTCAATGATATCAAGATAATATCTTTTTTGCAATACTCTTCTTGAGCTATGGTGAATACCATTATCTCAAGAGGAGATGTTTGGAAGTGTTATACCTCAGCATTGTAAGTGGGCTGAGCTACTTCAATGTGTGGGTTTGGAAATGGTGATACAGGTAGTTGAGTGGGAGTGGATATTTGAGATGGATGTGGTTGGGGTTGTGGTTGTGGTGGAGATGAATGGTGGGGATAACATGGATTTGGGTATGGAGGATATTGAGGAAAATATTGAGGATATTGTTGATGGCTCCCATAAGTTCCTTTCCAACTTGGTTGCCAAGATTGGTTTTGGAGTTGAGATGGCCAATGTTGCCAAGGAAAGGGTATGTTTCAATTACTTTGAGGTGGATATGAATAACCTTGAAATTGTGAATTAGGTTCTTGCATCATACTAGGTTGACTAGGTTTACTAGGCTGCCATGGTCCTCTTGGAGCTACATAATATCGTTGCATTGGCAATTGACTTGCTCCATTGTCCTCTTGGTGAACTTCCTTCAACCTTGGTAATGAGAAGCAACATTTAACATCATGTGATTCTGCATGGACAACACGAATATCAGCATCTTCTTTTTGCTCATTTTGTATTCTTAACATTTCTACTTGTTCACTTAGATTGCTAAGAATTTTTGTTTTAAAGTTATGAAGAAAATTTCACAAGTTTAGCTTGACTTACCGAACTTGATGTTGATTTACCTACTCTTACCTTTCCTCTTGATATGTGTTTGCATGCTTCACAAATTTCTTCAAATGATAATTGGTAAACATCACCTCTACTCATGAGATCAAGGAGATTAATCCATTCACCCCTAATTGTTTTAAGTAAGAGGGTTTTTAGTGTGTCGGATCCTAAATGATGTAGTTTTGCCCTCTTAACATTATACATGAACCTCTCTATTATTTCCTCAAGGCTCACATCTTCTCTTTGATTCATTGTAAATATTTCTTCTTTAAGATCATGATCTTTATATCTTTCTAGAAATATATTTTGCATATCATTCCATGATCTTATTGAATTAGTATTTAAACTCATAAACCATTTAAGAACTCTATCCTTCAATGTTTCCAGAAACAATCTCAATTTTTGAGTTTTTAATAAGTAACCATAAGATTTACAAACAATTTCAAATTCAAAGAGAAATGTTTCCAGATCCTTTGACCTTAGACCATTAAATTTTGGAAGAAAAGATGGAGGGATGTACTTCGTGTGCACATTGATATCAATATCTTGAATGGGAAATCCGAGAGGATCTTCCTCATTGTTATCTTCTCCATCCATTTCTTATACATTATTTTCCATCTCTTCTTCTTCTACTACCTGCAAAAGTGGATGGTGATATGGCTCTTACTGCACCATGTGATCAAATGGAGGGTTGGGTTGGTGTTCAAGAATTATTTTGTCTTTGTTTTTATGATTGAATGAAAACTATAATGCAATGCAATTTTATACTTTTGAAATTAAATATGCCTAATGCAAATATTTTTTTGTTTTTGCAAAAAGTAAAAAGAAATTAATCAACTAGGGAAGAAAACAATGCATTCTTTGACACCTCCCCAACAATGGCGCCAAAAAGTGATGAGCCTCAGTATTGCAACAAGAATGTTGCAACTCCCAAGGCTACCAACTTTAACTATCAACCCGGGGTTTGTAAAAACTTAAGAGGTATTGGTACTATATGTGCAACATACAATGTGTCCTTCCTTTTTTTTCATGATGTAATGGAGTGCATGTACTGAAACCAAATTCTAAACTAATTGCAGAAAACAAAATGCTCAAAATGGAAACCTTAACCTATTGCAAGAAATAAATTACAAGGAAAGAAACATATTCTAATTATATAAATATCACAAACTAAATGTAAAAGAAACCTAACCTAACCCTATTTATCACATGCGATGATTTAAAATAACTGAGCATGGAGTCTAATCTAGGGAGTATTAACTGCTATGTGCATGTGTGAATATAAAAGAACTCCTTTTTTTTAATCTTTTTGTTTTATAAATGCAAATGCTAATCCTCACTTGTTCTTTGGCAGGGGAGACTGGTATGGAGGAAGAGGGTTAAAATGGTCTTGATGACATGGAGGTCAAGTAGAGGCCTAATCCCAGCTTCAATGATGACGTTTCTCAATTCGGGCTCAAAACAGACCTCTACAAGATTTCCTACAGGATGTACTAGTTCTCCTGTAGGATCCCATGTTTTACTACAAGTTGTTACAAATTTACTATACGAAATTATAATTCATTGAATGACCAAGAAAATCAAATAAAAATTGGATGGGACAAATTTTTTATTGACTAGGATGTCTTAGGTCTCCATTCCAAGTGGAATCACTCAAAAAGACCTCTGTTAACCCATGTTAAAAATTGCAGAAAAATACTAGTCTAAAAATCAGAAATTTGAGAACTAGTGAGCTAGTAGATCCTTCAAATGCCTAACCTAATCAAGTGAAAATGTAATGGGGTAATTTTTTTTATGAAATATAATGTTTTTTTGATCCAGTACAAGTGGAATCAAATTGATTGAAGCTCGTTAGAATGCTCTAAAAAATAGCAGAAATTTACTGCTAGTTGCCACAAAGGAGTTCCAGAAATCTAGATTTGGGAATAAGAAGAGTAATCTAAGTAGAAAAATGATTACTATGACCTTACAAATCTTTTCCAAGGATGAAATTATGCTTGTATCCTACAAAATAACTTACATCAACCATTTAACCCAATCCTACAACAAGAAATCATTAATACTAGATGAAGAAATAGAAAGAAAGAAAAAATAAGAGATGCATGTGAATAAGAAGTGAAAAGAAGGAAAGAAAATGATACAAAAGGGCTCTGAGGCTCCTAGGATGGCCAATCCCAAGGAAACTTAGATACCTATGGATGAGAACAAGATTTAGAAGCTGAACATGACACCAATATTCATTATTTTCATCAATACAATTACATCCCTGCAAGAAAATATAATGGAGTTGCAGAAATATGAGTTCTCTCCACAAGAACACTAATAAAAATATACCCCTAGAGGAAAATTTGACTTGGTACTTATACAAAATGATTAGGAATCATTCCACATGAATGGAGGAATATTTCCCCACCAAAATCCCTTGATTAGTGGATCTAGTTCCCAATACTAGGAATCTGCATTAAATGGCAAGGAACACATTCCTAGATTTTCTCAATCATTGGAGTTCCACAATTTGTGCCATAATTCCATAATATCTTGTTGATTTATTATTTAATAGTGATCCTCTTGTAGTAGGGAGTAAGCCCCTAAATTATCTCCTCCTCCAAATCTTCATAATTTTCCCAATATTCTCATAATATTCCACAAAAATAAATAATATTAGGCACAAATATGGAATTATTCATAAACCTTCCTAATGAATATATTAAAGTTAAAAATACATAATCTAATGCAAAAAAAAGAGATTTAATGTGCTGAAGGATGGTCATAGGCCTTAATTTATGTTTAATTTAGAGGCATGGGCCTTAATTTATGTCTAATTTAGAGGCCCATCAAGGATGAAGTCAAGATCTAACTAGCATCCCTTCGATTGAGTGGCACTGCTCTCATCTAGTGGGAAGGCAAGATGTATAAAGGTGGTAAGAGTAGTCATAAAATTCTTTCATCTTGGTCTAAGTTCATTTCTGCTTTAAGAAGACATGTTTACCCATTGGGTTACAGAAAAAAGACCATGATGGAATGGCAACATTTGAAACAAAGTAAATTTCAAATTGTTTAGAATTTTACAGAGTTAAGGAAACAACAATTAGCATTAAATGTTCCATTAGACATTCATGAGACATAGATGAAATATATTGGCTCCTTGCATAGTTATTTGCGTCATTCATTATTATTATTTGAACCTAAAACTCTTGATGTAGCTAGTGTGAAGGTTGTACATATTGAAAGTAGGGGGAAGAATGAGCAAGAAGACCACCCAAAGTGGATAGAAATAGCTAAGAAAAAGTAAGAAAATCCCTCTTGTACTCATTGTGAGAAAGAAGGGCATGATGAGGAACATTCTAGAAACTGCATCTAGAATTGAGGCCTAAGAGGGACGACAAAAAAGAGAAGCAGAAGGCAGTTGAAACTGGGCAACAAGACCAAGAATCAGAATCAGAAGATGATGAAAAGATCACAACTGTAGGATTTGTAGGTGTTGGACCAACTGACCTAGGATTAGACTCAACTAATGACATGAAGATTACATCTCTTGGGATTGCATAAGGTGGACTTATTGACTTAGGTTATGATTCAGGCAATGAGACAAACATTTCAACAGACATTGTGCCAAAGGTGAGAAGGGAACCAAATACTACATGGCTCCAAGAACTCGAATAGATCAACCAAAGAATTCAAGTGGTTAATGTTGAACTAAAGAGACTCCAACAAAAAGCAGAGGAGGAGAAACAAAGTTTACAGCATCAGCTACAAAATAAGGAGGATGCCTTGGAAAAGTTGCAGAATAACAACCCTGAGTGATCTGATAATCACCCTATGAGTGACATCAGTTGAAGATCTATTAAACAAAAGGTATTACAGACTCATGTCCTGGTGTGTGTTCTGTGTTATTTAAGCAACGGATCGATCAGATTGCCATTACACAGGCATTTAAATGGAAGGACAGCAGAGAAATACAACAAGAAAACACAAGACACAAGCAATTTTAATAAGGAGTCCACCCTATTCTCCAGGGCTATATCTCCGGTCCAGCTTTCAATGGTGGCCTTGTTTTTATTGTGCCTTTAACAAAGAATTACAATGCAGGGACTCAATATGAGTTCTCCTAAAGCAGGTTTTTCTTGGCAAGGTGGTTCTTGGATCCCCCAAGCCACTGGAGTACACAGACTCTTCTTCTTCCTACCGGCTCTGTGACCTTCTGGCGTACAGTGGAAAGAGCCGAATGTGATGCTCGATTCAGACAGATTCCCCTATGGGGTGGCTTGAATTTCTCAAGCTCTGGTGCTCGATGCTGCCACTGCGTCAGCTCAGCCCTCTGTCTCATCCTGCTTTTCTCTTAACTGCCTCTTCTTTGGGTTCTGCCTATCAATGTTCAACTGTTCCACCCTGTCTATTCTGTTTTGCTATTCATGGCTTTTAGCCATTCGAACTCATGCCCACTCGGTTCCTCTTCCGCCTCTGCCAATTCACCTTCTGCAGCTACGCTTAGAGTTCCATGTTCGGCATCAGCATGAATGCTCAGGGAGTGGCCATGTGTCCTCATCAAAACAACGCCAGCCTACTCGTCGATTCATTTCTTCAGTTATCTCGTGGATGAATTCTTCCTCCACCGTGGCGGTCAAATGGATTCCAAATCCCTTTAGAATGCAGCTTAATTCCCTGTCGATTCTGCTTCTTTCCATCGGCCACAATCTCAACCATCTGATCTGGGTCCCCCAGATCCAACGTCGTTCACACGTCTCGCACAGTTGACCTGCTCGACCGATAACGTGTGGTCAACGACGGTTTTGTCTCACCTCCGCCGCCACGTGTTGATAATTGAGTGGGATCGCTCTGCTTCCTCCAAAACTGTTTACCATTTGAGGGCACCCCGACCAATACCGTTGGTTTTCCAGAGCATGGGTCCCGCCTTCATACGTTAGTGCTTTTCATTTCTCCGACCACGGTTCTCCGGCTCCCAATGGGACCAAGGCTTAGGCTCCTCCATTTTGGCCTTGTTTGCCCAACGATGCGCGATTAGCGCTAGGCGCTAGGAACTAATCGCACATCGAAAATCACCTCCTTTTCCCGATCCAAGGCTCCCAGGGGCTACTTTGACCTCCTGTGTAGTCTCCATGGGCCTCGGTCAGTGCGCTTTGACCGAGGTCCTCGTTGTTCCACGCTGGTTGCCATTGCCACTGGTTCAGGGTGTTTTTGATGTTGTTTTGGATTCTTCAAAGATTTGTTTCATCCCTATACAGTCAAAGTTCTTTGACAGTCGTTTATGGATCCGATTTGGATCACGACCTTCCCACTGAAAAGCTTTTGGACCACCAAAAGTTGGTTTTTTTTTTCAAGCATCGACTAAGTGAGGAAACTGTTGTCTCACTTGTCCAATCTCAATCCACTTCGCACTTCTCATATTAGAACCTTTAAGCCCAATCCTGAGGTATTCCACTTGTCCACTACGCGTCGTCCTTACCTTCCTGTCCAGCACTGTGTCCTCCCGTAATTCACTTAGATATTCAGGTAGCAGGTCATCAAGAGAAGGTAATTGACTCTGCTCTTCAGGGTCCTGAATCATTGAAGGTTCAAACAACCTCAAGCAATCTGCATTCATGACTGAGTAGATGTGCATGTAAGCTAGTAGATCAAGACGAAAATCATTTTCACCAATCTTCTCAAGTATCCTGAAGGGTCCATACCTGATAGGTTTTAGCTTTTTACCTTCACCTTGCATCCTGTCCTTGCTTGTATATAGCCAAAATCGGTCTCCAACTTGAAAAGTATGCTCCATCCGATGCTTATCATGCTTACCCTTGTACTTGGCCTGGCTCCTTTCCAGCTGTTCCTGTACTGCCTGGTGGATCTCTTGGATTTGTTCAATGAACCTAGTTTCCTTTTCCACATCACTATGTCTATCAACCATGGTATCTTTACCAAAGACAAAATCCAAAGGAGACCTTGTTATGAAACAAAAACAGGTCTCAAAAGGAGATCTCTGTGTAGAAGAGTGTTTGGCTCTATTGTAAGCATGTTGCACATAGCACAAGTGCTCATCCTAAAGCTTAGGATGTTTGCTGCAATATCCTCTCAGTAACTAGATCACCGTCCTGTTAACTACTTCTGTTTGGCCATCTATTTGTGGATGAAAAGCTATGTTTTTATTTAATTTGGTTTCCATTAGCTCCCACAGACTGGACCAAAAATTTCCCACAAATCAAGTGTCTTGATCAGATACAATAGAAGTGGGTAATCCAAAATGAACCCATACATGTTCAAAGAACAATTTTGCAGTTTGTTCAGATGTTATCTGTTTACTACAGGGTATCAAAATACACATTTTGTTGAACCTATCCACAACAACATATAGATAATCATGACCTTTCCTAGATTTAGGCAGTCCCTCAACAAAATCCATGGAAATGCTTTCCCAAGGGTGAGAAGGAACTGGAAATGGAATTTATAAGCCTAGTTTTCTTTTGCTGGGCTTGCTTTTTGCACACAGAGCACACCCCTTTACATATCTAGAAACTGTCTCACTCATTCTCGGCCAATAGTAGAACCTTTGCAGTTGTGCAACTGTTTTACTTACCCCAAAGTGACCTAATATCGGAGAAGTGTGTGCTTCCCTAATTATCTTTACTCTCTGTGGAATGCAGAGTTTCCCACAGTGATATAAGAGTCAGTCCTTCATGTGATAGTCCAATTCTTCTATTCTTTTGCCTTGACTCAAAGTTGCATATACATTTTTAAAATCCATATCCTGAGCATATTGTTCTATGTAGCTTTCATGCAGCACAGAATTATGCTTAAGTATGGTAGATGCATTTATAATGGGTCTAGATAAGATGTCCGCAACCTTGTTGTGTATGACCTTTTTATATCTGATGACTAAATGAAACTGTTGTAGAAAATCCATCCATCTATAATGTCTTGATTGCTGCAACTTAGTTTGGGAGTGTAGGTATTGAAGTGGTTGATGATCAGTATGTATTACCGTTTCTTTGCCCATTAAGTAATGTTTCCACTTTTTCACACTCTGAACTAATGCATACAATTCTTTATCATATGTAGGATAGTTAACCACTACAGGATTAAAAGTCTCAGAATGGTAACATATGGGTTTATCATGTTGTGTCAACACTACTCCCATGGCATAGTCACTGGCATCAGTTTGGATCTCAAATGATCTTTGTAGATCTGGCAGTGCTAGTACAGGTGTTGTACTAATCTTTTCTTTCAAGGTGTCGAAGGCTTTCTATTGTTTGCCTCCCCACTAAAACACCTTGTTCAATCCTGTCAAAGCATGTAAGGGAGCTGCAATTGAGGGAAAATTTGACATGAACTTCCTCCAATACTGTGCTGCTCCTAAGAAGCTTCTCACTTTTGTAGCAGACTTGGGTTTAGGCCAGTTTACAATGATTGCCACTTTAGAGGGATCTATTTTCAATTCACCTCCCCCTAC
>APFE030043357.1:305609-321500 GCA_000404065.3 Pinus taeda | reverse complement strand
AGAGGTTTTGCCAAATTCACATTTGGAGAGTTTAACATAAAGTTTTTCTCTTTTCAAAACATCTAATGTTTGCTTAACATGCTTTAAATGTTCTTCCCATGTTTTACTAAAAATTAGAATTTCACCCAGATATACAATAAAAAAATCATCAAGAAAAGGTTTGAGTACATCATTCATTAATATCATGAAAGTAGCAGGGGCATTGGTCAAGCCAAATGGCATAACCAGCCATTCATACAATCCCTGCTTTGTTTTGAAAGTATTCTTCCATGCATCTTGCTCTGCAACTCTGACCTAATGGTATCCACTGTGCAAATCCAGCTTGGTGAAATAAACAGCTTCCTTCAATTGATCTAAAAGATCATGTATGCGAGGAAGGGGGTAACGATTTATTATTATTATTTTATTCAGTGCTCGATAGTCAATGCACATTCTCCACGAGCCATCTTTCTTTCTCACCAAGATGATTGGTGACCCACATGGTGATGTGCTAGGCCTGATGAATCCTTTCTCGAGCAACTCCTGCACCTGCCTCTTGATTTCAGCATTCTCTAAAGAAAACAACCTGTACATCCCAATGTTAGGCAATGGAACATCTTGCTGCAAAATAATATCATGTACTACTCCCTTTGTGGGTGGCAGACCTTTAGGTTCCTGAAACAAGACATCATACTCTGAAACAGTCTTTTCTATATCAACTTGCTGATCAGCATTAAAGCCCTCAAATACATTGGTTTTATCAGGTGTCTTTTCCTTTACAACCATTAATAGAAACTGTTTGCATGAATTTATCATTCTTTTCATTTGTCTTGAGTTTATGAGAGTATAATTATTCTTGAGCTTATGAGCTCTTACAAAGTATTCGATTCCATCTTTAACAAGTAGATACTTGTTCTCAGCTCTATAGAAAATAGCCTTTCTATCATACAAGTAAGGACTTCCTAAAACAATTCCACATATATCCAAAGGAATTACATCTAACTCAACCTCATCTACAAATGTTGACCCAAAGAAAAATTGAGTTTGCATTGTCTAGTCACTTGTAGTTGTGCTCTATCATTCAACCATCCTAATGGGTATGGTTTCTTATGAGGTGTAGTTGCTAATCCCAATTTCTTTACAATTGCTTCAAAAATTAGATTCACTTGTGAGCCACTATCAAACAAAGTATCAATCTTTTGATTTTTGGAAACAACTCAAATATGGAAAAGCTCATGTCTTTTTCTCTCATGTTCTTCATCAATAACACATTGAGCAGAATTACTAGTAGATGCTTCAGAATTCTTACCTTTTATACCTATGGCTGCAATGATTGTTTCATCTCCCGAGTCTGACCCCAAATCTTCCTAAATAGCTGTAGCAACCTTCTTCTTCTTACCCTCAGACTTCTTAGGCCTCAGCTCTGGATGCAGAATCCAACAGAGCTCATCATCATGCCCCTCCTTTTTACGGTGAGTGCATGAAGCGTTGCCTTTTTGTGCAGTGTTAGCCTTCCTTGCTTTCCACTTCTGCTTTCTTTTCTCCTTTCTCTTGCTTACAGTGGGTTGGGATGGTCCCCCAACTTCTGGATTTCCATTCTTTCCTCTAGCTTCTAGATGAGTAGCTTGTACAGATACCTCATCTATACTAGTGGGATTAAACATGAGGATGGTATGCCTCATGTAGCTGTGTAGACCACCAATGCACTTTAAAAGAGTTTCTGGTGAGTCTAATGAGATACCCAGCATCAACGCTCTCTTTCTAAGTTCTTGAGTATACCCTTGCACACTTTGCCCTTTCAACTGTCGAAGATTTTGCCAACTCATCATGGCTTGTTGCATGTAGGCCAATGGATAGAACTGCTTTTTGATTGCAGCAAAAAATTCACTCCAGACAGAGATGGTCTTACCATGCTTCTTCATATCAGCTTGAGTTCTGCCTTCCCACCAAACCAAGGTAGTGCCTCCTATGCGTAGGCTTGCCAGCTGAATCTTACTCTTGTCTGAGTCTATGTTCTGTACTCTGCAATACACATCAATTTGTCTAATCCAATTGTCCAACTTTTCAGCATTTAGCTCTCCATCGTATATAGGCAAATCAAATTTAACATCTAGTTTAATCAAAGATGCTTTCTTATTATGCACAGGGCTATTAGGAGGTGTAGGAAAGCTTTCTTCTCTCCCTTTCCCTTTTGAGTGGTCATGGGAATGAGATTCATCTTCTTCTTTATCTTGTTTAGAGCTCGATGAATCTTCATCCTTATGCTTTCTAAAGTCCCTATACATTTCTTCTACCATAAACTTTATAGCTAGGAAACTTTCTATAAATTGAGGGTCTGGCCCTATAGAACCTTCCTCTGACATTGTCTTTCGAGAATAGACTCTCCCAATTTCAGGATTAATTTCCACCAACTCTCCTTCTCCTAATTTGAGCTTTGATCTAGTGAGCATTCACAGCTAAACCAACACAAGCTTGTCCAACCTTATAGCCTAGACCTCTGATAACACTTGATTTGATAATCACCCTATGAGTGACATCAGTTGAAGATCTATTAAACAAAAGGTATTATAGACACATGTGTTGGTGTGTGTTCTGTGTTATTTAAGCAATGGATCGATCAGATTGCCATTACACAAACATTTAAATGGAAGGACAACAGAGAAATACAGCAAGCAAACACAAGACACAATCAATTTTAATAAGGAGTTCCCCTATTCTCCAAGGCTACATCTCTGGTCCAGCTTTCAGTAGTGGCCTTGTTTTTATTGTGCCTTTAATAGAGAATTACAATGCAGGGACTCAATATGAGTTCTCCTAAAGCAGGTTTTGCTTGACAGGGTGGTTCTTGGATCCCCCAAGCCACTGGAGTACACAAACTCTTCTTCTTCCTACCAGCTCTATGACCTTTTGGTCTACAGTGGAAAGAGTCGAATGGGATGCTCGATCCAAACAGATTCCCCTATGGGGTGGCTTGAATCTCTCAAGCTTTGGTGCTCGATGCTGCCACTGCGTCAACTCGGCCCTCTATCTCATCCTGCTTTTCTCTTAACTACCTCTTCTTTGGGTTTTGTCTATCGATGTTCAACTGTTCCACCCTGTCTATTATGTTTCGCTATTCATGGCTTTTAGCCATCCGGACTCATGCCCGCTCGGTTCGTCTTCCACCTTTGTCAATTCACCTTCTGCAGTTGCGCTTGGAGTTCCCTGTTCGGTGTTAGCATGAACGCTCAGGGAGTGTCCATGTGTCCTCATTGGAACAACGCCAGCCTGCTCGTCGGTTCGTTTCTTCAGTTATGTAATGGATGCATTCTTCCTCCACCATGGCGGTCAAACAAATTCCAAATCCCTTTACAATGTGGCTTAATTCCCTGTCGATTCCGCTTCTTTCCATCAACCGCAATCTCAACCGTTCGATCTGGGTCCCCCAGATCCAACGTCGTTCGCATGTCCCACGCAGTTGACCTACTCGACCGATAACGCGTGATCAACAGCATTTTTCTATCACCTCCGCCACCACGTGTCGATCGTTGAGTGGGATCGCTCCGCTTCCTCCAAAATCGTTTACCGTTTGAGGGTGCCCCGACCAATACTGCCTGTTTGCCAGAGCATGGGTCCCGCCTTCGTACGTTAGTGCTTTTCATTTCTCTGCCCGCAGTTATCCGACTCCCAACGTGACCAAGGCTTAAGGCTCCTCCATTTTGGCCCTATTTGCCCAGTGACCTTTTCCCGATCCGGGGCTCCCAGGGGCTACTTTGACCTCTTGTGTAGTCTCCATGGGCCTCGGTCAGCGCACTTTGACCGAGGTCCTCATTGTTCCACGCTGGCTACCATTACCACTGGTTCAGGGTGTTTTTGATGATGTTTTGGATTCTTCAAAGATTTGTTTCATCCCGATACAGTCAAGGTTCTTTGATAGTCGTTTATGGATCCGATTCGGATCATTGAGGTAAAAAGTGATTCTTCAATTTCATTTTCTTTTTATGATGATGATTTCACTGCTTCTGAGAAACATACTACATGAATTGGATCAAAATTGTTGAAGAAAATGGGGTATCAAGGAAAAGGCCTCGGGATTAATGTCTAAGGCATTGTGAATCATATCAAAGTGAAGGAATTGCCTTGTTATGCAAGACTTAGGTATATGAGAAAATAGGTTGTGGAATGCTCCAAGATAGCCAGTGACCAACCAATCATGGATGATAGGAGAACCTCATCACATTCCAGTGATAGTGAAGATTCCATAGAATCTTATCAAAGGTGCACCAGGAATAAGCATTCCAAGATGATCCTGAAATTTTGGAGGAGAAAGAATCAATGTAGTTATTGCAATGAGGATGGACACCAGAGAGCCACATGTCAGATACTCCATGTCCAGAAAGCACCTATAAAGAAACTAGGTGGTGAATATGTTCAACAAGCGAATCAATCACAGGGAGATGACCCATTCACTTTGTTGAGTGAGAGATGGTTTTATTAGATATAGTAGCTTTCCATATTAGTGTAAATAATATGTTACAAAATGATTGTAAATAATATGCAACGAGGATGGATACCAGAGAGCTACATGTCAGATACTCCATGCCCAGAAAGAACCTATAAAGAGACTAGTTGGTGAAGATGTTCAACAAGCGAATCAACCACAGGGAGATGACCCATTCACTTTGTTGAGTGAGAGATGGTTGTCTTAGATATAATAGCTTTCCATATTATTGTAAATCATATGTTACAAAATGATTGTAAAATTAATAATGTTTTTTCCATTACTTATGAAAGCAACCTAATGATGTTTTGGCCTCTCTTTATTGATAGTTGGGGTATTGGTTTCTATTATGATGTACACTTGACAAAAGAGTGTGCGTATAAACTCTTGGCAAATATGGGGATGCTTGGGCCATGATTGGTCATGTAATAGAACATGTATTTTGCAAAGATCATACGACAAGTTTGCAGAGGATGTAGGTGTCGACTCATCACTTATGTCTCTGAAGAACAAAATTGAAGCAGAAGGAAGTGTGGCCTGTCAAGGCACTTCTTGTGTGGACAAGGGAACATAGAATATTGAAGATTATGTTCATGCTTTTGGAGGACCAAAAGCTCCTCAGTGGGGAGGAATGTTCTAGGTGGGTCCCGAAATACTCAATGATCAAAGAGGGCTCAGGAAATGCTCAAAAATAAAAGTTTTTTACTACCATGAAACTAGGTTCATATTAAAGAGCTCGCGACAAGCTTTTCAATGGCGCAAACATCACCTCAATCTAACATCATATGTGAAAGTTATGGCCAGTCAAAGCTTTGGTCAACTAGGCCCTTTGGCTAAAGTTAGCAAAGAGGCAACTAAATTTGGAAGCCTAGCTAAATCTAGGGGAGCTACTAAATTTGGTGGAAATTAACGAACAAACAGTTTGGCACTTTGCGGCAGTAGTTTCCAGTGGTCGGAACTAGAAACATTGTCCCCTACTTAATTTTTTCAGTGACCCCAAAATTTTAGCCAATGAATTTTGTCCATATTTAAAAAACAAGCATAAACAAACCCAAAAAAAAAAAAATGGGCAACAACCCAACAAATTAACACTACCAACCATTCTGCCAGAAATGTAGGCTTTAAAATTAATGCAAAGTTATTTTATTTAAACTCATATTTTCCACAAAGGAATAGGGCCATGGAACCCAATGCAGAGGTGGAACCCTGAGCAGGCATGAAAACCAAGGAGTGGAATCCTGATGCAGTAGAATGTGCAAGAAATCTAAAAGATTCCCTGAGGGCCAAATTTTGACAGTTTTAGAACCAAGTTAACTTTATACTCATTTTACTTAGTTTTTTGCAAGGAGTGCAGTGGTGAAGTCAAATTTGTCATCTAAGCAGCAGAATTCTAGTCAACAAATGAGAAGGGATCTTTGGGGACTCTTTGAGATTCCCGAAGTTCCAAGTTTTGACTGAAGCATAAAGGGGTTAAGTTTACATTCATTTTTCACAATTTTTCACCAGGAATTCAATGGTGTGGTCCATTTCTTTAGTAGAGGTGTGCATTTTCAGGCCATCCCCAAAAGTAAAGGTATAAGGTGTCTTTTTTACATGCATGTAATTTGATTTTTTGTTGAATATTAATGAAATAAGTCTCCCCACATTGAGCAGAGCCCAGAGACGTAGCCCACACTGGATGAACTCCGTTATCAACTTGTTGTGTCTTTTCTTCTCATGGTTGTTTTTTATTTCCTCTTCGTTTATATATATGCATCTTATGGTTATATGCTCTTTAAAATGTGATTATGTATGCATCTTTGAAGTGAAAATATTTGGATCACCTGTAAGATTTTGAAGTATTAGAATATCCCAAAAATATTCATTTTTGACTTCTAGCACCAAATTTGTTTCTTTGTTACTTAGGAATTAAAGCATAACATGTAGATCCAAAAAATCTGAATCTTGAACATTAGGAAGTTTATTATACCAAAGTTCATATGGAGTTTTGTTGATGATAACAGAAGAAGGACAACAATTTCTAATACAAGTTGCGGAAAGAACTTTTTCTCCCCCAAACATCAACTTCACATTTTATAAAAACATCATGGATCTAACCATATTAAGTAGTGTCCTATTCATATGTTATACAACACCATTTTGTTGTGGATTATAAGGTATTGCAGTTTGATGTTTTATGCCATTGTTATTTAAATATTGTTCAAAATCATTGAAAGTATATTTGCCACCGTTACGAGTTTTGAGAATGCCAATATTCAGTTGATTTTCATTTTTTATCATCAAATGAAAGGTTTTAAAAATTTCAAAAACTTTTGATTTTTCTTTCAACAAATAAACCCAACACAATCTCAAATAATCATCAATAAATGTCAACATATATTTATTACCATTGGCAATTGCAATAGGAATAGGTCCACATAAATATGAATGTAGGAGACCTAACTTTATTGAAGCTCTAGAAGAAGAACTATGAAAAGGTTGCTTACTATGTTTCCACAAAATACAAGCATCACATGGTGTAAGATTTCTTGGAATTGTAGGCAATCCTTTTATGATTATGATACTATCATAGTTAATTTAACCAAAACAAGCATGCCATAATAAACTGAAATATAGAGTATCACTTTGTTGTACTAAAAGAGTGGGATTATCACGAGATTTTTTTACAGTAGATGATGTACTGTTCAGTTTTAAAAGCATACCTTCTTGAACACCAGTCATAATGGTTGCATGATCAGATGATCTAGGTTTCTCAATAATGCCATCAAAGATATGTATGGAATGCCCTTGTTGTCGGATATGTATAAGAGACATTGAGTTTCTTTGAAAATGTGGAATATAAAGAACATCATGTAGAACATAATCTGCAAGTTTTGGTATCTTCAAACGAATAGATCCAATCCATAAAGGCTTAATTTGATATTTCTCAGCAAAGTAAAATACGCCATAAACTTGGTCACTTAATGTTCCAAGTAAATCTCTTCTAAAAATCATATGACATGTAGCTCTTGAATCCAAAATCCAATTGTCTTTCCATGAAGAAAATGTGATACTAAAAACATCATTAATGTTGAAATTGTAATGAGAAACAATATAATGGGTAATTTCAGATTATTTTTCTTTATCTGGTGGTGGTTGTCCTTTATTTTCATTAAATTGTTCTCCTTTCACTAACCTTTTGCCCAAGGAGTTCTGCAATTAATAGATGACCTACTCTTCCACATCTATAACATTTGACATTTGTTTTATTATTTTGGAAAACAAATTGTTGTTTGTCACCTTGCTGCATATCACCTTGATTATTATGATCCCCCCTGCCTCTAAAATTTCTTCTACCATAACCTCTAGTACTTTTACCACCTCTAGAAGATTCACCATGAGACTTTTGGTCTTTTTGTGCAAGGCACAAAGTTTCTACGTTAGAATTGGGTGGAAGATCTTTCTTCCCAAAATACATTTTCTCTTTCAGCAAATTTACTCACTAATCTTTCAAATTTAATATCTTTTAATTGTCCACTATCTTGGAGAGATTCCAAGTAGTGTGAATAGACATGGTGGAGAACTTTCTTCGGCATGTATATATATGTATTGTAATATTGAAAGGAATATAATGAAAAATCAATCTGGTAGTCCCAATTTTGGGATCCATGGGAAAATATCTATGTATATTTGTTTTATGTGTTATGCTCTCGCCATTGTTAATTTCTATTTTTAGAATTTGTATGCGGGTAATTTCTATACAGGGTTAAAACCTACACCGTCTAAGTCCAAAGTCACGCACGAATGCACACCTTTTCAATTTTAAATGGTCGATTGGCCCATAGTTCAATCAATAAGACCCTTCATTGGGTTTATGGTTGCAACTAGTCTTCATGGCGTGATCCTTCAATGATGTTTTTTCCCAACAACATTGTCTCCGATATTTTCACACAAGTGCCTTCCAACCTCTACATAGCACAAAACAATCATGGATTTTATGAATAATGGAACTTTGATACCATTGTACAGGCTCGTATAAACTCCACAATGAAAACTTCATATTATTATTGATGAAAAACAAGTATTTATACAAGTAAAATGTCGGTACTAGACAGTTATGTTTGAACAAGTTATTAACTGTAAGAACAAAATCTAAAACTAGTTACATAATATACAATAACAATCTTGAAGGATTAGTTAACCCATGACTCCATGAGAATTGAACTTTCACTTACTTCCTTGAAATCCCAACATGTTGAACATTGTAGGAGATGAGCAAGGAACCACGCACAAGAGCAATGAGGTGGGTGTCGGTCAATGGGATTCGGGATGGATTGGTGTTGCAGGTAAAACTTGTCACTCATTACTGTCAAGTAGAGGTAGAGCCATATAATTCCCAAGACATGAGCCTGCACAAGATGATGAGGAAGGATGATGACATGCTACAATAAATGGTGAGACACAATATGGTCATCTCTTTGCCAATGAAATTGCGGGTAGACTCACCCTGTTGAATACCTCGACGAGGGCATTCCAAGAAATTCTTGGTGGAGGTTGTACAATGGAACTTGGCGCTTTCTTGACCTAAGGGCTATAGTGTGTCCACTATTTGACAAGCATATAGTGATGAGCATGGAGATAAATATTTTCCATGGAAGAAAAAAGAGCCTAACAATTGCACAAGTGCATGGCTATGAGACCATGCAGTGACAATGTGACTGTGCAGTTCCTCCAAAAGACCACGCATTGACAGAGGGCTATGAGATTAGCGATATGGACTTAAACACCACCTTGCCCCAGTTTCATGTTTCTTATGGGGAAGAGCCTAATAGGGATCATCTCAACTTCTCTACCAAATGTCGAGTAGACTCAAAGGAGAATATTTTTATTTATTTTCTCTGTTGAAAAGAAATTCGAAAAATCATTGGAGTTTAACATTGGAGAAGAGCAATTTGTTGATGGATTAGATAAAGAAGTTTTGACGATGAAGAAAGTAGAAGTTGCCTTGGTGAGTGTGGTAGCTAAATATGGATACGAAACTGAGATTAATATGAAATTGCTAGTTGTTCCACCAAATCCCACCCGATTTATGAAGTGGAGTTGGTTTCATTTGTCAAGGAGAAAGATTCATGGGACATGAACACTGTCGAGAAGATAGAAGCAGCTGGGAAGAAGAAAGAAGAAGGGAATGCATTATTTAAGGTTGACAAGTATTTTAGGGCTTCCAAGAAATATGAAAAGGGTGCGAAGTATATATAGAAGATAACACGTATAAATTCGGACACCAAATACAGAGCTCATAGAGGATGGTTATTCAGGTTCATAATTTCGGCAACAAATTGTGTCAAGGGAGCCATGGATAAGAACCCAAAAACTTCTACAACAACATTTTAATTCTCATTGCAGGCCTATTTTATTTTGTGTTATTTGTATTGTTTTTTTTTTTTTTTTTGACTCACAAAGAAACCATGTAGTGCATAAATGAAATCTAGGCAAAACATATGGGCAGTATTTATTAAGACCCCCACCAGTGTCACTAGTTGATCCTGCGCAAACCAGTTGACACATTTCATTTTTCAGAGGCCCTAGAAAAACATAAGGTACATGAAGAGAGACAGAGTTTCGCAGATGAAGACTCCAACCTAGTAGAAACAAGAAACTCCAACAGCACCGGAAAGTAAAATAAGATAGAGCATCCTAGTAGGTACAACAGACATGGACAGTGGAAGAACGGAGAATAGTTGAGAACTGGATGGAGGTTGTAGTGAGCAATGGCAGAATGACATAAAATAGAGTAGGGTAGAGAAGAAGAGAGTGGGTTCCTGCAAGCATAGGTTGGGACCCACTGGAGTAGAGATCAGAAGGGGTCTTACGAACAAGAGGCTAGGACACCCATAGAAAGAGGAAGAGGTGCGCGAAGAGGGAGCACAGAGGATTAGGAAGTAGCCTGAAATTCAACATTCACAAGTGGATTGGGATCGCACAGTAGCAACGCGAGTGAGTGTGGCTATTTGATTGCACCTGGCCCAAGACAAGCCAATGATTTGTGTTGGGGGCCTATTGGAGGTCCAAGTGTGACATGTAAATATAAATGAGAGGACATCAAAATGTAAATGCAAGAGACATGTAAATACAAAATTCAAATGTGAAATGCCATTGATGAAGTTTAATTCAAATGGAGGCAAAAGCCATTATTAGATATTTTCATTAAAAACATTCAAATATTCCCTCTCATTTTAGGGTTAGTGATTATGTATGGCCATTTGTTAGGTGTCGAGGTTGTCTTTTGGTTCTAGAGGACTGCATAGAGTTTTGGGGCTATGCAAGAAGAGTGTTGAAGGTTGTGCAACCTCCCTATTTTGTACATTCTATTTTTTTTAATGAAAAGGGAATTCAAATTCCATTGTCTAATCGTTTGTTGGATTTGTAGCAACTTTGTATTTGCAGCTTGTTGTTTAGTTTGTTGCCTAAATTTTGTCTAGCAGTATATAGTGTTGTGTGTTTATTGGTAGAAGTATGCTTTTATGTCCAACATAGTGTAATTAATTGATTTAACTTGTTGCTAGTTTCATTTTGTTGTTTGTTGTTCGTAGATTCTTTTATGTTCATTTTCTGCAACTATGTGTCGAAATTTTCATTTTTGTTTTCTTTTTGTCAACCCTCCTAGCCACAAAGCTGCCAACATTGCTAACATTCATTTGCCAATAATATTTTTGCTACAAATCATAACATACAGAGGAAAGCCAAAAATATATAGGAAACTCCACTACAGGTTATAAATATTGAGCTTAATTCGATAAATTAAAAAGGAAACGAATAGAAGATCCAACAGAGGTATCCACATCAAGCCAAATAGTGATTTTAAACTGGATAATTTTGTTGCCACATCCTACTATCTGATTTTTCCGCATCTCAAACAATCTAAAAACTAGAAAACCTTTAAACTCATCATATAAGAGATTATCCCAAACAATCTAAAATATTTTATGGCCATTGGCAAACTTTTAACAAAGAAATAGAAAGACAAATAATTTGCTACCAAAATTGTGTTTGGTTGTTACTAATATTGCTCTAGTCATGGTATGATGTTGCATACTTTTTTGGCTGTCAAGAAACATTTTAGAAAACACAATTCTTCTAACTGAGTTTCCTATATCAGTGAAATGCCAACTTTTCTTTCAACATAATTATAAAAATAAACTATCATATATGAATAAGAGAATATGATAGATAAGACTGATTATAAAGAAAAAATCATAGTGCATTCTAATAACATTCACGTATGCAACATTCATGTAATGTAACATATCAAACCAAGATAGGTGACCCACCATGAAACCAACTGATGTTTTCCTTTATCTTCTAATAAGAAACCTAAGAATATGGATAATGTAAGCACATAAATAATGAACATATTGAACACATAGTCCAAGTTCTGTCTTAACAACTCCTCATTATTTAAACGTTGTGGATCTCCTGTGTCCTCCTTCAAGACATAAAAATTTATGTTATTCTCCTTCAACATTGAAAATCCAGGTTGGTAATTACATATTTATTTGTTATTTCACAGTCAACAAACAAAGTGAATAAGAATGATGAAGTTATTTTTTTGTATTCTAACTCTTACGTCTACCTGCTATAATTTGGTGTTCATTAGAGATACTACAAATTTCACTTAAAAGAGAATGGAAATCCTTACAATTAGGGACAGTGTGATGTGTTGAAAATAGAAACAAGAAATGCTAAATATTGAAGTGCTAAAAATAGCACTGCTATAAATAGCATTTCGGGATACATTCCAATTTTAGTTATTCCCTGAACTAAAATTGAGAATTAAAATTCGAATTTGATTTTAGTAGTTGTTTTTAAAATAATTAGTTAATTCATATTGAGTTAATTGGTTGTAGAAAATCAAACACAAAGTCTATTTGAACACATGCAACAGTTTCCCCTTTGATTAAGGTAGTTATCCCTTGATTAAGGAGATCAGGATGAGTTGTACTTTGAGTTGTAATTAGTTAGCTCAGTTAACTAAGTTAAGTCTAGTTAGATTAGTTCCAATAGTTTGTGGAATTGATTGTGAGTTCAATTAGTTAATACATGCATGCATGTAACTACTGCACTTCAGATAACTGAATATTCTCTCATAAATAACTCATGCATGTCAGTTCAGTCAGAGACCCAGTTAAGACCAGATGATGGGACAATGTACTATCAGTTGCAGGAATATTCCATTGAGGATATCTCTTTCATGCAGAAGGAATTCATTCCTTGGAGATTGCGCAGTTACTTCTAAGTTTGGTGAGTTGTGTGAGAGGTGAATTCACACAGGTGGCAGCTAGAGGACCCATGAGAAACTGCGCAAGGAAATAGGAGGCTTAGAGGATTGTAGGAAGGCATATGTTGTGTTTATTCAGTCTATGAGTAGGATTGAGGGATTGTACTGAGAGCTGGATAGCTTGTAAGCTAAAGCTTTGTGTAATCCAAACATATTTTCCACTTGTATGATAATTGTTGAGCTAATTTATGTGACTAAATTAACGCAAGTATTTATTATCAATCCGAGTTTGTGAAACTTGGAGGCAAATCCACTATTTGTGAAGATCAAGTATAACCAAACTTTGAAAGATAAATGATTAAAAACTTAAGGGAAGATATATCCTAAAACTCTTGATTCAATCAGCTTAAAAGAGGAAACATTGGAAGAGTTCTTGACTCAAGAAGTCTGCTCTCACCTCAGTTATGACTTAATGAATTAGAGATTATAATCAAAGACTCAAGATGCATAAATCATACATGAAAAAGGCTCTTAACTTAAGAGACATTCAAATTTTTCCATAATAACTCATTCATCCCAAGATATAAATCTAAATGGAAACAAACTATTTGCATGTAAATAAAAGAGACTAATTCTAATTCACCATTTAATAGAGAGAATGTCCAACTTGAACACTTGCTTGCCAACTCAATTAGATGATGAATAAACCATTAACAAATGAAATCAATCACTATTCATAACCATGATGCAATCTGAAATAAGACTTTGAAAAACTAAAGCTATCATCAACTAGATTTGCAATGAAATAAAACTAGTCTAATTTGGAAGTGTACTTAGCACACTTATGAAGATGATATCAAAAGCTTTATATCAGTCAAACATCCATGTATTGATCAGAAAAATGAAAGTAACACAAGTCTCCAACTTAAGTCTTCAAACCAAAAATATTACAGCATAAAAGTATCAAATGTCAAGTGTGTTGAGCCATCAAAGTGTGCCTCTTAAATAATGAGTTCATGAAACCAACTGATCTGAAATCACTCTAACAAACATATCTATCCTAATCCACCTATCCAATTCGAATCCAACTCCCTCATCCCAAGAAATATGACTAATATCAAGGGATCCCAAAACAGCCCTATTTAGATGGGATTTCTGGATGACTAGTCATGATTGACTAGCTCCAAAAAGGCATAATAAAACTCGTTCTGCTGAAACCAAGCATAGGTGGCTTCGTCCTAGTTCCCAAGCCTCCTATTCATGCATCCCATTCGTGCTGAAGTGGCCTGCATTCATATCAACCATGAAGTGATTACGGGAATTTCTTAAAACTGCCAAAATTGCACTTAAACTCAAACTTTAATAAAAACTTTAGAAATTGATAAATTAAAGTTAAATACCTGATTAGACACCAAATATTCATTAAAATGAAATGGATGAAGTGAAAATGAAGGATAAATGGATAGCTGGGTAAGTTTCTCAAAGCAAAATAAGACCAAAACTGAGGCCCAACACATACTTTCACCAAGTGAAGAGGAAGAATGGGGTGAAGAAATAGGTGAAGAAGGTGAGGGGTCAAATTTAGGATCAACACAAGGTTGATTGTTTAGGTAGAGGAGAACTCGGTTGAAAATCAATTTGGACACTTGGAATCATCGAGGTCAAAAATAACCAAATTGGTAGATCAATGTTCAATCCAAGAAGGAAGATGACCAACATTTCCAAAAGAAGGAAGAGGACCAGGATTCCCATCAGGGAGGCTTCCTTGATTGGTAAAATTACGAAATGTTTTCATTGGTACCAACCTAAGATCTACTAAGCAGTATTTCCACAAAAAGGATGTTGTTCTGTGGTCATTTAATTGATTTTTTAAATTAACAAAACAAAATAAAACAAGGGTAAGTTAGGCAAGAGGGTTTACCAAGTATCCAGGAACCACCATATACACCTTAGCCGAAACTAAGGAGTTAACATATGGTAGTAATCTCCCCGAATGCTATGTTCGGTGTGTCATGATTACAAGGTGGCTCACTCGGCTACTTATTGCTAAAGGATAGAAACCTAGTGGGGTCTCCCAATATATACTCGATGGTACAGGGGGTAGAAGTCCATGTTAGCGATTTCTAATGCAGAACCATTCAATGAGAGCATACCTATATACTTATCTTATTTAGGTGCCTCCTACATAGCTGAAAGTACCAGAGAACCTTCTATATACTTCCATGCTGGGATGGAATTTCACCCCCAGAATACACTGTAGGTAGTCAGCAACTGTTGCTATGTATAAAGACACTGGAACATCTCTCTAGCCTAGACCTCTAGATATGTGTGTTAGCTTATAAATGCTCCATAGGTTATTGAGGTAAATTTTAAGTTTATCCTCAATTATGTTTTAGTTTTATGGTTCAATGAGGTCACTTGTACCTATAATGTAACTAAATGATAGAAATGAAATATTGTCATTGGATTAAGGCTTAAGCTAATGAAGGAAGAGAGACAACCAAATAATACATCTATCAATAAAAACACATTAAAACACAACTCTTTATCTTTCTAATGCAAAAATGAGATCTAATCTTTCACTTCCACAACCAAATGCAATGCCAAGATGCAATCCTAAGAGAAACAAAAATCACTTTTCTTTCACTGAGATGCAATAATTCTGTTTTTCCTTCCTTTTCACTTTGATTCAGAAATGCAAACTAATGCAATGAGCAAAGGAGAAAATGCAATCCAAAACAATTAAAATGAAAATTTCATTCACTTATGGTTTTTGAATGCAAATGATTTTAAAAATACTTAAATGAGGAAATCATTCACTTTTCTTTTCGAAACAAAGAAATGAAAGAAGCATTCACTTTCAGTCTTTCCAAAGCATGCAACTATAATCTATGCTTGACAATGCAGTACAAGTAATCTTCAAAGCATAAAAAATGACACAATACTAATGAAAATGACTTAATAATCACGAATTGAGAGCAACTTAAGAACAATGTCCTGAAGGCAGTAAGACTCCTGAATGGAAAAAATTAACCTCAAAGAGGCAGACCAATGAATGAGTGAGGGGTGACATAGATACCCTAGAAACCCTAGAAATCACTCAATCTTCAAAAACAAAGCCAAGAGACAAATTATGATCGAACAAGAATGTCAATCAAGACAAATACACTGTAGT
>APFE030043357.1:276698-303309 GCA_000404065.3 Pinus taeda | reverse complement strand
TACCGCCCATTTGCAACTAACTGTGGTTCCTTATTAATTGGATTAACCACTTACAATTATTAATATGGGCTTTATTGACTCTTGACTATGACGTGGTCCCATTACATAGATAAGGGGGTTAGGGTGGGACCCTAACAGAGAGGGAGCTCAAGTTGCATGCAGAGGAGGAACTTTTAGTTCCTAAGGAGGAGGAGCCTCAAACTGATGCGGAGCAGCCGCATGCAGAGGATCCAGGAGTGGAGACATCCACTCATCTAGAGTCTTCTAGAGATGGGTGGAAATTCCTAAGGGAAGCTGACAGATTGATGCTGGATGTGAGAGAGAATGTGGGACAGCCATCTTCTCAGTGCAGACAGAGGAGGTCACCCGATCGGTACACTGGTTACATGGCCCTGGTTGGGGAGTGTGTAGAGACCAAACCTTCTTCTTTTGAGGAAGCAGTGCAGCAACCAGTCTGGGTTGATGCAATGGTGGAGGAGTACGACTCCATCGTTCAAAACTGTGTTTGGGATGTTTTCCCAAAACTGGAGGACAAGTCAGTGGTGAGTTCCCAATGGCTTTACAAGGTAAAGCAAGTAGTTGATGGTAGTGTTGAGAAACATAAGGCAAGGTTTGTTGCCTGTGGTTTCTCATAGGTCGAGGGGATCGACTACGATGAGACTTTTTCTCCTGTATCAAGGTACTCATCTATCAGATCAATGTTGGCACTATCAGCTCAGATGGGTTGGAAAATCCATCAAATGGATGTGAAGACTGCGTTACTTAATGGCAGGATTGAGGAATAGGTGTACATTGAGTAGCCGGAAGGTTTTGAGACCTTCAATCGTGAGTTGCATGTGTGTCGACTCAAGAGGGCTTTGTACGGGCTGAAGCAAGCACCTCGTGCTTGGTACACCAAGATCGACATCCATTTCACCAGGTTGGGCTTCACGAAGAGTGAAGCGAATGTGAACCTTTACCACATCATGGTAGAAGGTAAGCCATTGATCATTGTTCTTTATGTTGATGATCTAATATTGACAAGTGATGATTAGTTGATCAAGTCTTGTAAGGAGGACCTTGCAATAGAGTTCGAGATGAAAGACATGGGTCTTATGCACTACTTTCTAGGCATGGAAGTGTGGTAGAAGGATGGGGAAGTGTTTGTGTCTCAAGGCAAGTATACTAATGAGATACTCAGGCGATTCTACATGGAGAAGTGCAAGCCCATGCAGACTCCTCTAGCAGGTAACTAGAGGAAGGAGGATGCTACATCAGGTGAGGTAGTAGTAGCTATTGTTTATCAGCAACTTGTGGGTTCATTGATGTATAAAGTGAACACACGACCAGATCTGTGCTTTGCGGTGAACCAACTGAGCCAAGCTATGGTTTAGCCTACAAAGCAGTTTTGGAAGGTAGAAAAGCATGTGTTGAGATACCTCATAGGAACATCTCAGTATGGATTGTGGTATAGGCGGACAAAGGGAGTGAAGCTTCAGGGCTTCACAGATGCAGATTAGGCAGGGAGTCCATCAGACCGAAAGAGCACTTCAGGAGGAATCTTCAACCTTGGTTTAGCTACAGTTTCTTGGTACGAAATGAAACAAAGTTCAATTGAACTTAGCTCAGCATAGGCTGAATACATTGATTCTAGTCAGGAAGCTTGTGAGGCCATTTGGATGCGGAAGATTCTAGTTGGATTGTTTGGTCAGAGGATGGATCCAACTATGATCTATTGCGATAATCATAGTTTTATCAAACTCTCTGAGAATCCAGTATTTCATGACGAGTCCAAGCACATCGATATCTAGTATCATCATCTTCGAGACTGTGTGGTGAAGAGGATCATGTTGTTGTTGTATGTTTCGACCAAGGAACAGGATGCAGATATTTTGACTAAGGCATTGTCAAAATGCAAGTTTGAGTTCCACAGAGACAGGATTGGGTTGACAGATAATCCCTTTCATGTTGAGAGGGAGCGTTGAAAATAGCAACAAGAAATGTTAAATATAGAAGTGCTAAAATAGCACTACTATAAATAGCATTTCGAGATACATTCCAATTTTAGCTAGTTCCTAAACTAAAATTGAGAATTAAAATTCGAATTTGATTTTAGCAGTTGTTTGTAAAATAATTAATTAATTCACCTTGAGTTAATTAGTTGTGGAAAATAAAACAGGAAGTCTATGTGAAGACATGCAACAGTTTCCCCTTTGATTGAGGAAGTTATCCCTTGATTAAGGAGATCAGGATGAGTTTTACTTTGAGTTGTAATTAGTTAGTTCAGTTAACTGAGTTAAGTCCAATTAGATTAGTTCCAATAGTTTGTGGAACTGATTGTGAGTTCAGTTAGTTAATGCATGCATGTAACTACTACACTTTATATAACTAAATATTCTCTCATAAATAACTCATGCACGTCAGTTCAGTCAAAGACCCAGCTGAGATCAGATGATGGGACAGTGTACTATCAATTACAGGAATATTCCATTGAGGATATCTCTTGCATGCAAAAGGAATTCATTCCTTGGAGATTACACAGTTACTTCTGAGTTTGGTGAGTTGTGTGAGAGGTGAATTCACACAGGTGGCAGCCAAAGGACCCATGAGAAACTGCACAAGGAAATAGGAGGCTTGGAGGACTGTAGGAAGGCATATGTTGTGTCTATTCAGTCTATGAGCAGGATTGAGGGATTTTACTGAGAGCTGGATAGCTTGTGAGCTAAATATTTGTGTAATCCAGACATATTTTCCACTTGTATGATAATACAAAGATCGGAGTTTTTAGCTGAGGCTTTCCCCATAGTATTCTTCTGTGTTCATGTATGATTGATTTATCATTCTCTGTTATATTTGTTCTATTTAATCTTGCTCAAAATCGATTAAGCTTCTGCAAGTTTGTTTGTAGAAGTAGATCAAGTATTTTTCTTTAGTATATTGCATTATCGGGTGATCTACAGTGGGAAATTACATGATGCCTCCTACTGTGAAGTCTGCGGTAACAACCTTTGATCCTTCTGTTGCTTCCTTAGAATAGTAACTTTTGACAATTTGTAGTGTGGGAAGACAAGTGCGTAGAGAACAACACATATGAGCACATAGATGGTACATATTGCAAATAATAACACTATGAAATAGTGCAATGTGAGTCCAAGCTTTAACCATAAAACATGTGATAAATAACAAAAATATTTTTGGAAAAATGAAACATAATTTTGAATAAAGAAACGCTCTATTTCTTTTTAAAATGGAACAAAGTGATTGAAAAAGAAATATGGTTTATGAACCAACATCTGTCAAACTATTAAGAACAACACTTCAACAATTCTTAGATAAATACTCAAAAAAATTGTTCATCTGCTATTGAGAAATATTTATATTAATTATTAAAAAAGATAAAACTTTATATACAGGTTAGTTTAGACTTCCTTTATTATTGGTTGATGATAACAACAATATTATTTCTTTGTTGGGGGGGGGGCCAGCCGCGCGGGTGGTGGTGGGTGGTTTATAGGTTCCTACGGCTTGTTTATAAATGGGATGGGCAAAAGCACATGAAGTTTGCTTGGGATTTAGGAAATGCTACAAATAATGAAACTAAAGAGCTTGTAGCCTTAGAGTTAGACTAGAGGTAGACAAATATACCTAGAAAACCTCTAAAACGGAACAATTAGACTATTTTTTTTTAAGATATATATAGTTGATAAGAAATAGGAAGGAAATATTAATAATACTTCTATGGACATAAGGCATAATAAACATACAAGCTCCTTTGCGAAGACCATCTTTTGAGCTTTCAAACATTGCTTTTGTGATAAGTCTCAATGCAGATGTAGCAGCTCCTGATGTTGCCAATCCCACTGAGAAAGGCTACACATTTATAAACAGAACCATGGTTAAACCCATATCTTATGAGTATTGTTTTTACATGAAGAATGAAAATAAAAAATGTTATGGATTGCCTAAATAAAGTCAGAATGCATGTACGATAAATCTCCAATCATTCCTCCCTAGACATGAGCATCGATAACACCAAAAGTTGCACTTGTTATACAAACGCCAAAGAAAGGCCCCAGTCCTCCCTTTCCAGATGTTGCACGACCAAACTATTCACAAAATGAAAAATCTTTAAACTAGGAAAATTCAACTCTACAAAATGAGTTTGTGGAAAACATCATAACTACCAAGTTCATCTCTGAATACTTACAATGAGAACATGGATAAAGTATAAATCCCAATAGAATCTGACGTCTTGTATTAATAGTAGCTTCATACTATGATAGTATACCCATGGCTGTCAGTGTGTATGGTTGGTATACATGAGTCAACACACTTGAAGAGTAGTATCACTATATAACAACCGAAGAAAAAAATATAATAAACTTCCATAGGGAAATGCATGTCTCTGTTTCATATTCATGTCTCAGACAAGTGATCACAAAGAAACCAAATAGATTGATAATGTATTAGACAAGTAATCACAAAGAAGACTTTGTAAATTGTGATACTAACTGGGAATACAGTTTCATAGTAATCAATTGTCACCATACTATTCCAGGGAAAAAGGCATCCAATTCCTAGAAGCCAACAAACTATGTATGCCCTTTGTTTTCCCTGTAATTAATTGAGCAAGATTAGAGAATGCCATTTTAATTTAGAATATTTGAAATAATTCTATAAATTTTCAAATAAAACTTAATGTTACTCATTCATTCTTGTCTGATGCAAAGAAAATTGAATATGTTGACCTGTTTTTGAGCTAGAGAGTTTTGTAATTCATTGTGTCCAAAATCATTGCTTATTGTCATGACTGATTTCTTTTAATGATCAGGTAGTGGGTCTATATTTGATCATAAAACATATTTTTCAAAATATATTCCACTTTTTCTAAGTCAAAACTAAATGCCCTTTCAGTTTATGAGGTCCAAACAAAATAGAATCCTTATCCTTTAAGGGGTCATTGTTATAATATACTAATAAACAGACAGCTATGTAATGAAGTTATTGTTGGGACCCTCGTTTTGAATTTTGAAAGTTTTGAAGGTATGAATAGGGAAAAAAAGGTGGTAGAAGCAAAAATCAATTTGTGACGAAGACAACTAGGAAATGGAGCAAGACCATGCACTCGTGGAGCAGTTGTGGCAATGTGTCAGGAACAAGCAGAAACAGCCGAGCGAACAAGGAGGAGGACGAGAAGTAGCTAAGGGGATAGACAGTCGAACAGAACTAGCAGTTCGAGCAGTGGAGGAATAGATCAAAGGAGAGAGTAGCATGAAGAAGAACATTGGTATCTGAAGGAGTTTGGAGCACAGAGGAACCCGATCAAAAGATGAAGCAATGGCAAGAAGGCCAAAGCTAGGCTCAATTTAAAATCTAGAACATTATTTGATCCTGGTATTTTATGTATTTTTTCATGGCTTTATGCCGAATGTATGTTGTAATGGATCTTCCATTGAATTAATATGAATGAGTACTTGGGCCAGTTGTATAGTATTATCTGTGTGTAATGTTGTGATGTATGGGCCTACTCAGAAATTTTTAATGGCGAAGGTCCTTCCTCATATGAATTTGATCTATATAGCAATATAATGTCATGATGAATGTATGCTTTAAGATGTATGTAGAATAATGGTTGGGTCATCCTTGATATCCTTTTGAATCCTTCTTTGTTTCAGTCATGGTACGCCTGGGTGATACTCCTTATCCCTTGGGATAGGGTGAAAATGTCGTTGTTGTCCTTGACTACAGCGGTCCCTTGTTGGCCCCTTGTGCCTGAACCCAAGGTCTTTTCCTGATGACATTTTTGTGCCAACAAATGGTTCCATTGTCGAGACCTGAAATCTCAAGAACTGGTTTGGAATATGGTGTCAAGGATACTTAAGAAGGAGATTCGAGATTGGTGGGAAAACATAGTAGATCAGTTTATATTGGAGCAGGCTACTTATCGAATCCAACCTATTGCTAAAGTGAGCAGAGATATTTTGTACTCAGAGGCTGCGAGTGATTAGTACAAGATCTTCTGGTGTAAGTTTCTGGAAGACCTGTATAACTGGTTGAGGAGGCTAAAAGTAAAGAGTCAGCCAGAAGGAGTTATGCCAGCTCATCGCGACTAGGTTCCTACAAACCTTGCAACACTTTGACACTTGGATAGTGAGCAAACAAGGGCAGTAGAATTTTTGGTACAGACTACCGTATAAGGGTACGTAGTCGAATATGCTGCAAAAAATTGTCAATCCTTTTCAAAGGTGGACACAATTTTTAGATCAAGGTTAAGAGGGAAACTAGTGAAATAAGTTCCTTTCTGGATTAAGATGTTGATGGTGGAATAAGGATTGTTACCTTTACCCGGAGCAACTATGGTAGCGTAAAACCTCAGTACTAGGGGAAAGGCCTAAGGGGATAATGCTACCGTTTGGGGAAATGTAGATGTTACTAAAGGAATGGAAATAGAAGGATTTCAGAGAGCTAGAGATATTAGGGCACAAAGGAGAGCGATGCTAGCAAAGAAGTGGAAGGAAAGAGCAGTACAAGCGCTAAAGAAAATATGTATGGGACCCCACCAAGCAGGAATGGTGTCAAGGAACCCAAAAGAAGGAAATATTATGGAGAAATACACATAACAAGAAAGGGATGTCGACTAGACAAATAAGAGCCAGGAGAATGATGGGGACTCTCCCTTACAGGTTGCAAGGAAGATGTCGAAAGGAAGCTCTCATGGAAATTATGAGGAGGAGACAGAAGGTGAGACGTGTGATGCAATGAGAATATTTTTTGCCAAAGATGATACATTAGATAGAGTTCATCAACAGAATCCCCAAAGCTCAGGTAGTGTTTGCCCCGACCTTGCCTTAGCGCTTTACAAAAACCCTGACAAAATTGTTGCCAAGTTTATTAAAGTAATATGAGTAGACAGTGTGCATGAAACATACAAAGTGAGTTGTAATACATCTAATAGTAGTGTTAGTAATATGGGGTGACAAGGATCTCAACAACCTAGAAACCAAGGATTTGTACTCCTAGCAAACACCCAAATCAACATGGCAGGGTCCTTTACCAAATATCCTAAGTTCACTAGTAGAGGGAATGAAGACGTAGAACAACATTGGTATTTGTGTGAAGCTATATGGCGAGCACTCCAAACACCAGATAATGTAAATTCAATTGAGTTCTAGACTACATTAAGAGAAAGAGCTTTAAGATGGTTTATAAAATGGGAAAAAACAGAACCAGACTCCTTCAGTGGATGATATTAAGAGAGGCTTCGTTCAAGAGTTTAAGGTGTCGGAAACAGATCAACATGGACTATCTGAACTATGGGAGATCAAGAAAAAAGAAGGAGAGACTACTCGGGAATTGATGTAGAGGTTTAAGGATCCTATTGGCAAGCTAAGCTATACCATAGATCCCAATCACCAAAGGGATTGGTTCATCAAAGTTCTCCTACCCCTTACAAGAACACCATTGACACAAAAAAATATTGGAACTCTCCAAGATGCTTTAGAACAATCGTTGCACATAGAAGCCATGGTACGATACCCACATGAGTATCGAGGAGGGATGGGATCACAAGACCCATTGATCATGGGCCTCGAAAATCAAATCGCCAGTCTAATAGATAAATTAAGGGACCTACAACCAATTCGACCAGTAAGACCCAATGTATGGTGTACTCACTACTTGGTGGAAGGCCATGTGGGGACTGAATGCTCGAGGCTGAGAGGCACAAATAGTTCAGGGGGAATTGCAAGATCATCATGGGCCTCGCCAACAGTAGGAATTGCGGTAATGGGATCACAAGGATCTTTCTCGGGCTGAAACATGCAAGACTACTGTGAAGTTTGTAGGAACTATGGATATTTTTCGCGGGTATGTCCAATACTACAAAAGTATTCCATCGTACCTAACAATAGTTATTGTTAATTATGTCCATCCACAACGCACCACACTTACCAATGTCGAGCATTAGATGCCTTAGCAGAGCGGGTAGATAGATCCACCTTCAAAATAAATGAATCAGGTCATGGGGGACGAGAAGGAGGTATGAGAGGAGGAAGAACAGGGGGAAGAGGACCTGTAAGGTGTTACAATCATGATCAAGAGGGACATGTTTCTAGAGATTTTCCACTCCCAAGAAGACCTTTATGCTCACAATGTAGGGTAAATGCACATGCCACCAAAGATTGTCCCGAGTTGATTACAGAATGGGAAGAAAGAACCAGACAGAGAGGGACTAATTTGATCAATACAAAACCACAAACCATTGAATCACTTCCAGTAACTAATATAAATATAGTTACCAGAGGGGGTAAGAAGACAAGGGATGAGTGGGGTACGGTAGATCAGCCTTCAAATGTTTGGATAACATCACCAAAGCAGTCATACAACCCCACCCAACAAAATCAATACTATTAAGAAGCGGCCAAGTTATTTGATGGGTTAGCAGTGATAAAAGGAGACAAGAAATAGGACTCACACATAGTAGGTAACAACCAACCAATCGAAGAATGGTTTAGGCTATTTTGCATATTGTTGATAATGAAAAAATGCTAAAGGAATTGTGTGGGAGTCTGGAAGAAGTATTTCCAGAGGAAAAAGAAAAGGGGGAAACCATATTGGAAAACCTACCAGAAATACATTCGAGAAGGGTACAGCGAAACAAGAATAGAATTGGTAGATAATTCTGGATTGATGCTCAGGTCGTAAGATTCCATATTAAGGATACAATGTTAAATCTGGGGTCAGATGTAAATATTCTACCGAGAAAGACATGGGAAGCCGCAACATAAATATTCACTAATATAATTGTAGATGGCAAATCAGTATTGCATCTTGCCCATTGGAAGGCTGGAATATGTAGAAGTGGATGTAGCAGGGGTAAAAACTTATACTAAATTTGAAGTAATTGATATAATGGGTGATAAGGACCCATACCCAACACTTATTGGTATCGACTTGACATACGAGAATTGTGCTATCATCGACCTGAAGAAAGTGTTGATGATCTTTGAAGTAGAAGGAACTCAGGTAATACAACTGCTAGATTCGTATAAAGGACCAAGTTTCACAAAACCTGTCGATGACCAAGACAAGCCAGGAATGCTAGATCATATGTACAGGTTAACGACAGGAAAAAGAGAAGACTACATAAATCCCACAGTAGGAGGATCGATCAGTTGGAGGAGAATACAAAGTTCAGAAGTTGGCTATGAAGCGACCTGGGATGCATGGCAACAAGGAGGATACAAGATTGATACCAGATGTTGTGCCAAGATACACAAGATAAACTGGATTGGGGAAAAGGTAAGAAACTATCCTACCTTCCATGGCGTTGAATCAGCAGACACTTTTTTAAATAAAGTGGACAGAAACATAAGAGAAGATCACAAAGTCCCATTATTAGATATTGTGTTACACACCACCCCAACAAGGTGGTGGAAAGCGCATCGGAACAATTTTCAGGAATGGGAGACTATCAAGAGAGCCATGAGAGAGAGGTTTAGACAAGAAGGAGACCGACCACATGACAAGGTGAAGTATAGAGGAAACTCAGATCCCAGAAAACATTTAGAGGACTGCACAGATAAATGGGAAAAAGAGTAAGTATCTAAGGAACTATGTGTGCATTTATTTATACACAACTTAGATACAATCCAACAAGCATGGTATATACAGGAGGAAATTCGTAGATAGACAACAGGCTAGGATATCATGGCTAGCCAATTCAGTAACAGTTTCTCATTCAAAGATAGTGATCGACGCATGACTGAAACCTTGTACGCCATTAAAAGGATCCTATTTACTCTTGGGCAGCTATGGGAAGGCTGCGTTGATGAGAGATTCCTACAGTACTTTTATGAAGCATGGTATCCAGAGTATATGTCCTGCGGCAAAGTAAATGTGGATCCAGAGGAGGAGGATCTAGAAGGACTTAGACACCTGACATTTCAAGAAACGAAAGGAGAACGGAATATTCAAGAAAGCCCTTTAGGAGACGTTGCACACTTGCTCCTAATCAAACTGCGGAAGCATAACATCATATCCAAGAATAAACCTAAGATGGAATCCATCGAAGATTATTGGGACAAGCAGACAACTAGGAATATTTTTTATCTATTGCATGAATACGAAGACTTGTTTCTAGCCTCTATGGCTGAATTAAAAGGGATAAAAGGGGACATCAGGGAGATGAAGATCGTGCAGAAATCAGATGCCCGTCCAGTGAAACACAGACTATACATGCTAAACCTAAGAGTGAAAGAGAAGGTCAAAAAAGAGATTGACAAAATTTTAGAAGCCAGACTTATATTCCTGGTGGACGAAGTGGAATGGATTAGCCCGATTGTAATACAGAACAAGAAAGATGCCATGGAAATCAAAGTTTGTGTAGATTACAAGAGCCTAAACAATGTATGTGTACATGATCTCTTCCCAACGTCGATTAGTGATGAAGTTTTGGAAAATGTTGCAGGGAATGAGGCATATTCCTTCACTGATGGATTTTCATGTTATCATCAGGTCTGTATAGTAGAAGAAGATAAGAAGAAAACAACATTCACAACAGAATGGGAGTCATATGCCTATCATGTAATTCCATTCGATCTGAAGAACGCGCAAGTGGTTTTCTCATGAATTGTCATAGCTTCCTTTAGAGATTATATTCATAGGTTCTTAGAAGTATAAATGGACGATTGGACAGTGTACAGTCTGCTAAAGAAACACACTAGTCTACTACGAGTCATGTTTGAAAGATGCAGGTAGTTACAAATATCATTAAATCTCAAGAAATGCATCTTTGTAGATCCATTCGGAACATTACTGGGCCATATTGTTTGCAAAGATGGGGTGTGTGTAGATCCCGTAAAGGTTGCGACAATTGTAAATATGGATCCACTAAATAACGTAAAGCAATGGTGATCAACACTGGGCCATATAAGATATTACCGTCAATTTATTCAAAATTATGGCTCAATTATAGCTCCTATGGTGAAACTGCTAAAGAAGGCATAAGCTTTCATGTGGACGGAGGCCTGTCAAATGGCACCGAACAAATTGAAAGAAAAACTAGTAAGTGCCCCTATTCTTTTATACCCAAACTGGAATAAGTAGTTTCATGTACATATTGATGCATCAAGCACAGCATTAGGAGCAGTGTTGGCACAACCTGGAGAAAGAAACATGGATCACCCAATTTACTTCGCTAGTAGGAAACTATAAATAGCCAAGAAGAACTACACAAGAACAAAGAGGGAAGCATTGGAAATGCTTTACTTCCTGTAAAAATTCAGACACTATCTATTGGGGGAACCATTCAAGTTCTTCACAGACCACTCAGCTTTAAAATATTCAATGAACAAGCTAGTGTTGGAGAGCAGAATCTATCGATGGTTACTATTGTTCCAGGATTTCACCTTTGAAGTGGTCATAAAACTGGGAAGGTTAAATGTGGGGCCAAACCATCTATCAAGGAACTTAGAATTAGGAGAAAATGAAGGACCATTAGACGACCAACTACTAGATGTTGACTTCTTTCAAATAGAATCAATTCCAAACTACTTAAAGGAGATTTTTGTGTTACTAACGACAGGATACTGCCTGGAAAGATACATGTTGATGTAGAAGGAGCACCTACTAGTGACAACGGCATATTATCAGTTAATTGCATGACACCTTTACAAGTTGGGCCTCGATCAAGTTCTGCGACATTGTCTCCTTCAACATGAAAGGCAGGAAGTACTATGGGAGTGCCATGCTAGAGTTGCGGAAGGCCATGTCAAGGGAAAAGCTACCACAAGGAAGATATTGTAGGATGGGTTATGGTGGCCCACCATCCACAAGGATGTTAAAGAATACACAAAGAGTTGTGATGTTTGTGAGAGAGTCTAGAAGCCATCACATCGGCATGAACTGCCTTTAAATCCAATTCACACGGTACAAATATTTGAGAAATAGGCAATATATTTCTCAGCCCTATCACGCCAACAACATCTTATTCCCATGCCAGATACATCATAACTACTATAGAGTACCTTACTCGGTGGGCATAGGCAGTGCCAATCAAGGATTGTACAGTCGATATTACAATAAGATTCATCTTTGAGTGCATTATATCCAAATTTGGATGTCCAAAAAGCTTAACCAGTGATCAAGGGACACATTTCATCAATGAAATTGTCACTTCTCTCCTAAATAACTTCATGGTCCAGCATCAAAAAAGCATCTCGTACCACCCACAGGCTAATGGAATGGTTGAAACTTTTAATAAAATACTCGAGAGGGGTCTGACAAAAATTGTGTCAGCAAACCGAGACGATTGGGATGAATGGGTACCAGCAACATTATGGGCTTACAGAATGACAGTAAAGAGGACACACAAGAAAACGCCATACCGACTGGTATATGGTACAGAGGTAATAGTACCAGCAAAATTCATTGTCCCGAGCATTTTTATCTCTCAGGCCACCAAAATGATAGATGATGCAGCTTTGAAAGAAAGAATGGAACAACTGATGGAGTTGGATGAATCGAGGTTTTTAGCAGAGTTCCACCAATCAGTTGAACAAAGGAGACAAAAGGCTTGGCATGAAAAACACACCAAAAAGAAAACCTTCAATATAGGGGATCATGCTCTACTGTATGACAGTAAGTTTCAAAAGTTTCCAGGAAAACTTCAAATGCATTGGTTGGGGCCATTCATAGTTGCAGAGATTAAAGATTCTGGGGCAGTGAAGTTAGCACAACTAGATGGGATATTGTTGCCTGGATGGGTGAATGGCGCACACCTAAAGCCTTTTTACAAATCCATAGTCGTGCCATCAGATTGATGGGGTCTCGGAAATGATCCTACAAGTATGGTTTAGTCAATAATACATAGTCAATCTATAATAAATGCATAGTGAGTCACATGAGTCAGTAGCATACTCCTTTATAGTCCATGTCTTTTTCTTTTTTTCAAAAATAAATAGCACATGTCAATTTGGTTACAGCAATGATATCATGTCACAAAAACCCACTTGTGGTCGAGGGGAATATTCATGCATTCCACGAGTCTTTTTCGCCATACTACAGGTCTTTTCCATAATACGTAAGCAATAATACACCTGTCAGACAGAGTTCCATAAAATCTCTCCTGGTTGGGGAACAAATTGTTCTGGACCTACCTATGGTTTTGTGCATGATTTTTGCACATGGTTTTGGGCGCGATGGTTTTCGTTCCATGGTATTGGATGCTTCAGCATGTATATATATGTATTGTAACATTGAAAGGAACATAATAAAAATTCAAGTTGGCAGTCCCGGTTTTGGGATCCAGGGGAAAATCTCTTTGTATGTGTGTTTTATGTGTTATGCTCTCGCATTGTTTATTTTCTGTGTTTTAGAATTCGTATGCAGGTAATTTTTGTACAGGCTTAAAACCTACATAAATTAGCTAATAATTATACACCATTATGGAGACTTTATTAACCATGCGGCCCACTTTGTCCTTTCCTATGCTACATCATACCAGTCAAATCCAGATTAGCAAATGACGACATTACACGATTAAGAAACATAGGGAAAGTTGTCATAGTAATAGTTAACAATTCCACTCAAAAACATCGTGTCAATTTGTCTACTTAATTTTCATGGCAATGTAGGGAGTTTCATAATTTCAAATTCAAGTGACAAAAAAACTTGAAATTCGCTCTGAGAACCAACATCAACAGAGAGGCAGAGACTCCAAACCTCTGATCATGGTTTTCTACCAGAGGCGCACAAATATGACAAAAGAAATTATTTCAATCCTAGATGACCGACTAGAAGTTCGAATTACAGTGGTAGATGATATGTATGAAAAGTATGACAAAGCAACATTAGTGGATAATGATCTCTCGGATTGTTTCCAATTTCCATCGTTGAAGCGAGAAGTATACACGAAAGATGTGCCAAAGGGATATGGCACAATGACAACCAGGGTTAAAGAAGATTTAAAAGGCCTCCAGCGATTGACTTTGATAAATCTTAGGAGCCCACCTATTTTCGGCACGCAATTGGCAGCAATGCAATGCACAAAGCTCTTAGCCAGCAAGATGCATGGGGAATCATTATGGCTCGACAAAGAATATCCCATTCATGCTGACCAAAATCCATCGCCTGACAAGACTCTCTACAAGAGGAAATGTAGTGGCTACAACGTTCCAAGGAGGAACAAAGTGAGTGAAGAAAGAAGGAGACAAGGATTATTACGAGAAATACAAGACCAAGCACCGGGGAAAAGGTGGGAAGATTGATCTTATCACCAAGGACGAAATAAGATTTTCCTACTGCATAATAGCAGGAAAAACAATGAGGCATTTTTCCAAGAATGAACGTACCCTAGATGAAATTTCAGTTACATAACACTGCTGCCCAGGCGAGGTGCTAAATTGGTCAACCTTTCTTTGAAGCCTGTGAGGGCATTTACAAAAGGAGCACGAATTTCATATTTGCCTACATAATGATGACTCTAGAAATGTGGAAATGGAAACTACCGAGAGGAAGGAAAATGATACAAATTAGAGAGTATTAACCCATAGCGCTCAGATATGACCCATGGAGAGCTTAAGGGGACCCCAACAACAAATAAATCAATGAGGCGGCATTTGTCGAATGGTATGGGTTGATGTTGATCACAATCAGGATGGCAGAAAGAATACCCAAAAACTGCTAGATGAGTTTTCACAAGATATCTAGTTTGGGGTTACCCATGGGCACACATACATTTGGCCAAGATGTGTCCACCCAGAAACATTTCAAATGAGACAACAAATATTTGTTTTATCAAAAGAAGCATTCCATAGCGAGGTTGGTTCGTGGTTGGGGGTTGCGTGCGAGATCACCAAAGGGAGATACAGATATTTATTTGAAGGTATGAGGCCACAACTCCAAATAGAAGAAGCAATTGGGAACAGCAGGAAGCAACAAGCAGAGGATGACCTAGAGTCGATGGTTCTTTGGATGGAGAAATAGATGTCATCCCTCAAACAAACAATTGTGAACTTCACTAAACCTTTAGGTGAGGCAACACAATACATGGATTTTCAATGTTCCACTCTATTTAATATGATAATAATCACTCCTCTAACTGTAGCAATTCCAAATGTTGGCCCCCAAGCATAATCAAGGCTAACAATCCCAAAGCCAAAGAAGAAAAGGGGAATTAAAAGGTCGGTCCCCAAGAAGCCCAAGACAACCACTGCAATCCCAATTTTCATCCTCACTGGGGAAGTATGTCAATCTGTATCTACATCCCCAATCATTGGAGAAATCCTCAAACCTCATCCACAGTCTCACTAGGGTCACAGGATCCATCCCTGCATACAGTCTCCACTTCAGTGACCTTGTCTGAAACAATCCCCCTTGGTATGCATGCAGCAAAAGAAGAGAGGGAAGTGGACTCTACCGAGCAGTATTGTGAGCCTCTTCAAGGAGATGGTTCTCACGCATCCTCATTGGTATCCCTACTTTTAGGGTTGGGCCCACTACCAAGGGATGAGCCAAGGGTTTCTACTCCATAGTCAGTGAGAACTGAGCAGTACTAGACTGCGTCCCCTATAAATTTCCCATTAATCCCAAACCCTACCATTATTCCACCTACGCCTCAGTTCACCCGATCTTCGTAGCAAGAAAACTCTCGCCCTTCTCACTTAGACAAGTCCATTGCCAACATCCTACCCATTTGAAGCAATTTTCTAGATCCAAATACAATGCAGGAAGAAACCTTGCAGCATTGGTCATCAATGTAGTTGTTTGGATTCATCCAACAAGGTGCACAGAGAGCAGAGAAATTACATAATGACCTCATCTGTGAACATGAACAGCATAGAAGATAGTTGGAGGAGCTCATGGAAGAAAGAGATCAGCTGAAACAAGAAAATAGTGATCTATAGGCCCAAGTAGATCAGGTTACAAATAAATTTTGGGCACTGTGACTCACCATATCAGATGTTGTCATAGAAGCTCCCAAGGATATTACGTCCTGCACATTGGTTGATTGCTGCGACCACATCTAGGCAGCGTGCTCAATTCTGGCAGGCACGAATGCAGACATGAAGAAAAAATTGGAGACAATCAAATCGGAATTTCTTGGTTTGACTGAGATATACGCCAAGACAATAGACGAGAAGATCAACATCGTCGCTACTGCAAAAGAATCATTCGCTGAAGCACTGGCTTATGGGTTTTCCCTAATGGATAAAGTACATGACTGGTTGAGTTGCCTAGCCATAAACAATCAACCTGTCTACCCTCTGTGAGAACAACTCCAAGTTTTACTTGCTGAAAGAAAAATATGCACAGAATCCATCCAACTACAAAATATTGATGAAGAAATCACCACCCTTGAGGCCCAAGTCGAACGGATAGAGGAGGAATCTACAAAAACAAAGAATAAAATCAGAGACCTCTAGTCCGCCTACATGTCCTTTCCCTTAAAGAAGTCTACAACAATGGAGAATATTAGTGGAACAAACTACAAATCAGCAAGTTGAGTCAGCTAACATCCAGAACAATAGAGGAATTCATCGAACAAGATGACTCCATAGCAAGTGCATGGAAAACAACACTAAACAAATACAATAATTTCAGGCAAGAAACGACAACAATTGTTCCTAAAGTGGGGCCTTCATTTGGAGGAGGAGGCTAGAAAACTATAGAAGAATCAGATGAAACAATAGTCCCTCAGAGGGAAGAACGGGAGCAGCTGCAAGCAGAAATAGTAACAGAAACAACAACAGGACCCACAACAGTAGAGATAGATTGACTCGGGGACAATTCAAAGAACTTTGGTAGAGGCCTATTGGGGCCTTCGTTTTGAATTTTGAAAGTTTTGAAGGTATGAAGAGGGAAAAATAGGTGGCGAAAGCAACAATCAAGTTGCGGAGAAGATAACTAGGAAAGGGAGTAATACCATGCAGTCATGGGGCATTTGCGGCAAGGTGTCAGGAGCAAGAAGAAAAAGTCAAGCGAACAAGGAGGAGGACGAGAAGCAGCCGAGGAGATAGAAAGTCAAACAGAACTGGAAGTTCAAGCAGCGGAGGAATATATCAATGGAGAGAATGAAATGAAGAAGAGTGTTGGTATCTAAGGGAGTCTGGAGCATAGAAGAACCCAATCAGAAGATGGAGCATAGGCGGGAAGGCCAGAGCTAGGCTCAATCTGAAATCTGGAACATTCTGTGATCACAGTATTTTATGTATTTTCTAACAGATTTATGTTGAATGTATGTTGTAATGGATCTTCCATTGAATTAATATGAATGAGTACTTGGACCAATTGTATAGTATTATCTATGTGTAATCTTGTGATTTATGGGCCTGCTCAAAAGTTTTATTGGCGAAGGCTCTTCCTCATATGAATGTGATCTCTATAGCGATATAATGTCATGATGAATGTATGATTTAAGTTGTACGTAGAATAATGGTTGGGTCATCCTTGATATTCTTATGAATCCTTCTTTGTTTCGGTCATAGCATGCCTCGGGTGAGACTCCTTATCCCTTGGGGTAGGGTGAAAATGTTAGCGTTGTCCTAGACTACAGTAGTCCCTTGTTGGCCCCTTGTGCCTGAATCCAAAGTCTTTCCCTGATGAAATTTTTGTGCCATTAGTTATTAGTGGTGGAATACTAATAAATAAGAAAATATGGGCAAGAAATAACACCGTTATGTCCTAGGCATGCCAAGTATTTATCGTCTTGGTTGGAAATACTACTTCATGAAAACAACATATTTGACAAAGAGAACTTTTCTAAAACTAGCCAACCCCAATGTATCCAGCAACATTGATATATCCATTGGCATGTCCTAAATATGTGTGGAACCATGAAACAAGTGTAGCTGTAATGCACCCCCTTCCTGACTAAAAGGAGGTGGTTATTAGGTAAACCCGACTCCTAAGGTGCAGTTAAGAGAATGAGGTCTAGAAATTTTTTATTTTTTTTAAATATATTTGCAAGAAAGACAAACAATATTAATGTGAAATCAAATCACATTGTAGGAATATGCCAATGCCATTGTAGTAACGATAATATCAAAAACATCACATAGATTAGAACAAAAATCCAAAATGGATCACAAGTCAAAAAACCACTTGTATAGAATGTGTCTTCCAAAGGGAAAAGGAATAATATTGTATAATGAAATATTAGGAATGTGCCATGGTAGTAAGGATAATAATATCCACATCACATGGATTACAAAAACAATCCAAAGATGGCCCACAAGTCATGGCACTAAAACAGTGAGAAGATGCTACTACTAGAGTGGAGTGTAGGTTGAGGTTACTATCATATCAACATGGGGTCTCTCATCCCATCGTCATCTTGGCCATTAGCTTTCCCATTAGCAAAGAGAGATTAAATAATGCGTGATAGGGGATCTCTGAATATTTTCTACAACTTAAACATAAATGATCAGCAGCTCTATGAATGTAAATTGTAACCCACCTTGTTACATAATTACAAATTGTTAAGTGTTTGGGATGACTGTCCAAAAACATTATTGATTGTTGTGAGAGTTCCATTAAGAGCAAATATTGTTGCAGAGAAAAGAATATGGATGCCCATAGATTTGGAATGGAAACTTAAACACCCACCCAACATATTTTCATGTGAAATAACATGGGAAAAACAAATGCAAGCATTGCACTAAGTATACTTCCCACCAAGGAAATAAAAACAGCAAAACCTAGTACAAAGGAAGCCACAATAGCAAGCAAAACAACACTGCTAGTGCTTCCATGAAGAGAAAAAATTATGAGTTTTTCCATTAGCTAGGATGATAAGAAGACCTTCTGAAACCATATTTTGGCCATAAGCATGTCATTAAACATTTCATGTACAATGCATTATCACAGGATATGTCAAGGTAAGGGCAATGCACAACCCTACCTTCACACAAACTATACACCAATGATTTGAAATATTCAACTTTATTAGTCCTAAGGTGTGGCTGCCATATGCAACACATCCACTGAAACCAAAGCATGACACCCTTCCAAACTCCTCAGGCTTCTTCATTGAGGATTCCAAAATAAGGATCATGTTGAATCCCTCATAAATTATAAGAAACACTGCAACTCCTGCAGCAAAGAGCAAGCCTCCCCAGTCAGTGAAGGTTGAACTTCATTCCATCCTCTAAGGCTTTGAAAATCAACCTTGATTACCATGACCATGGCCAAAACATTGCAGGCATCAGCCAAGAGGTTGACAGGGGCAAGTGATGAAAAGGAATGGATCCATGACAGTGCTGACAGGGGTAAGTGATGACAAGGAATGAATCCATGACAGTGCAATTTCTATGGGAATTAGAAGATATGTAGTTAATGGGTATTTGTCAATTGATCTTGTGGAGATGGAGGATAAGTTTTAAGTTATGAATACCATATTCCATATGCAAATATGGCCAACATATGTAAGCTAGCCAGTGCTAGTGATTCTCATTAGCTTCTGGAATTTCAAGGCAGAGTGACAAAACAAAAATATGTGACAGATTTTCAATTAAATATAAATCATGTCCACATTAAGATGGAGTGATAGAGAAAGAATCGTGTTTCCACATCAGGTTATAGAAACAACAATGAAGTTCTCAAATAGGACCAACTGATGGTCATATGGCATTTTTATCTTAGCATGAGGCTAGCACACATCACGAGATATCTTATACAATTTAGACACGTCAGTGTGGCGGGATTTAAAAACAACATAAAATGATTTATAGCTAATGCAAAATAATACAATTTTCCTATAATGTAATAGGTTATAGTTGTGGTTTTTTGTACATATTTTTCTAGAACGTATGCCTCATTACAAGTGTTGAAAAGGTTTGCCAATCAGACATCAAAAGAAACAACAATCCCAATGCAAAGAGTTTATCTACATAATCCATCTAGTAAAGAAGATATTGGTAATAAGAAATGTTGTGGTAATACTATATACGTCTTAAAACTGTTCCATTTGCAATTTCTTCCAATGAAAGAAAAAAACTAGAAATGCTTAGGCTAGAGAGTTCAAGACACAACCAACCTTAAAATGTATTTCTAAAGAGGAACGCTTCACATCCATAACGAGGCCTCTTCTCTCAGTTTTATGTTGTATGTTTCTATTGGAATAGAGTCATATTGATTAGCTGGTGGACAACTTATTACCAAAAATTTCCATCCAAGTATTTAAGGTTTGGGTCCACCAAATTATGGGGATGATACACTTTTGGGCTGAGTATCAGTTTTAAGACGAATTTTGCGTCGTGAAACTCATTATACATGATGTATACAACATTGCAGTATTAAAGCATCCATATGAACACTCACATGTCATGCATTTCGTAGTATTATATCGACTAGAATATTATAGTTCTACACTACTATTGTAGCAACTACAACACCCTCCAAAATTTTGTCCTGCATCCAATTTTGGAGTGTTCCTTGGATTTTTCCTTGATGTCTGAAAACACTCGGGCTCATCCCATGAGATCATTTTGATTCTTTGCACCCTCCTTGCTTGACCATTCACCGTACATCTTTTAGTATGTTGGTCGCAATGCCATGCTTGCAATCATGTTCTGGCTATGTTCATGATCTGTCTTCATGTGTACAAGTTGTATTTTTTATGTAAGGATCTATTTCACTTACACATGAAGTTGTATGCAATGTCGCACAAGTGTTGTCGCAGTCGTTCAATGATCTATCTCAAGTGTCGTGCTTGTTGCTCGCATCCGTCGGTCAGTCACACTGAGTGCATGTTGTCTTGATGGTTCGAGTTGTCTTGTCATTGAGTAATGTTGAGTGTGTGTTCACAAGGTCATGCATACATGAGTTCACTCATTAACACACTTAGTTAGTTTTCCGAAGAACTTTCGACCAGACCACCCTCCACCAATCAGACCTCCACTAAGCTGCACTGCGCAGTCTCATCCCTCAATGATCATGTACTGCTATCTAGAGTTGCACAGAGCTTGAGGCTTCCTCCCAGGCAGTCTGCACTATGCAATCTTGGAATCAACCTGACTCACTGTCACCCAGAACAACACAAAAGTTGCCTAAGAAGCCATCTCAATCTGCCCTGCCCGCAAGCCAATCTATCAAGCTTCCCACTAGTCAACCAGAGATTTTGACCAGGCAGTGACCCCGGGCTTCACTCCTCCAAACAATTGTGCACAAGATGTCATCATGCCCACCTCCGCTGACTTAAGAAATTGTGCAGACATGAAGGACAGGCACTTGGTGCCTGTCACTGCACTGTCCCCAAAATTTGCGCAATTTTGTTAGCCAGTCCCCCTGTTAGCCAACCCGTTGCTCCTCTTGAAAACTGCACACTTTTCTTGGACTATCCTCCAGTTGCCTGACACCCCACTTAGCCCAAAAACTACACAGACATGTCCTGCAGGCCAGCCTCCCAGTTCTACGTAGTTTTGGCCAGCAAGCTCCCATAGCCTGCTTCCTGCCTCCTTGGAGAATCTACGTAGTTTTAACAGGCAATGTCCTCCCTGTTGCCTACACTCCCTCCCTAAAAAAATTGTGCAGTTCTGCCCTCCAGCCAAGCTAGATCTCACAGATGGTCATTGTTGTTCTATACTACTCATTTCAGCCTCTAACTGACCTCTAAGCAATTTTCCTTGACAGTGCCCCAGAGCCCGCATCCTAGCCTGAAATGTGCTCTATGCAGTTTCAGAGCCTTTTCCTCTCTCTCAGTCACCTACACCTGTAAAAGAAAGATGATGCATCATGGTAGACTAGGATATTTCTGGATTTGATGTCAACTCATCATGAGTGATTGCAGATATAGTTACATGGATGAGACATGGCGCGACAATGAACGGGGTGAACAAGGATTGCATGCTAGGAGACTTGTTCGTGAATGGACGAACACAGGAAGCATCCCAAGTACCAGCGAAGGGGATACATGCACGTGCAACATCAAGCGAACACCAATATGATCGAAGACTTTGCACACCTTTCCATATGAAGGTGAAGCTATGATACACCAAGAGCACACTCGTCACTCAAAAGCACTACAGCTCGACATGGACACCACCATTAGCATGAACATACTAGCATTGTTGTGTTGAGTCATGTCATGAGTCATCTCAGCCACATCACTACTATGGGCAATACTATTGTAATCAATGTAATGTAACGTGGAATTCCAAGAGATCCACATGTAAATTTGAAGAGTCATGTAAGTCAAACAGTCATGAGGAAAGCCGAACAGTCACAAGGGTCAGTTTCACCCTTGGCTATATATACCCCTCATTTGTACATGTAAAGGACTTTTCACCTTGGCTCCTCCCACATAGCGTTAAGAGTCTGTAGTCTTTTCTTTGAGGAGCAAGCAGTGGCTCCAACGCCCTGCTATCAGGGTTAGTGATGTATGGTGTAACGATCTATCTTGGAACTTCCGCTTAATTTAGAATCCTGTTAACAGGCCAACACATTTTCACACATGAATTGGATTTATTTGTAAGACTATTCTTTGGACACTTGTAATGCATGTTGCTTTAACCTGTATTAAGACAGTTGAACTAATTTGGTTGTTCTAGTACATATGCTTTCGAAAATGTGTTGTATCAGTTGTTAACATTGTATCACCCATGTGGACTATTTTGTCGGACACTCAACAGAATCATTCTCGTAAACTTGTTATAATGACTATCATACGCTTGTGGACTATTCCACTGAGTGTTGTACATGATATCTGTTCATCTTGTGTTTTATGATTTCCACATCCGTGTGGACTACTCCACCAGAAGTTGCGCACGTCCTGCTATGTTGTGTGTTGCTAACAGAGTTGGGACTATTCCCTTTTGACTTAAGACTCACTCTCACCCTCTCCCTATGAAGTGAAATAACCTTGACACAAGCGACATTATGCACTCACTAGGCATGCAAACCTCGGTGTTCAAAGACAAAGTAAACCACTGGCGTGTGCTAACAAGCAAGAGCTAAGGCAAATCATTAAGATAATGGAAACTGGGTCACCATACCAGATGGGACTCCTACACCAAATGATGTGAGGTCTAGTTGGGAATTCATACCAAGGAGATCTCATAAATGTTAGCGGGTTTAGCATCGTCAACATTTCTGGCGCAAGAAGGAGGGTCGCCAATTGTTTATGGTTGAATGTCCCCTCACCCCCACTCATTAATCATCTGGTCAAGGTAGTAACTTGCACTCCCTCTCACCTACTCGCAAATATGAATTTGGTTACTCCTCACGTCCCAGACGTGAACATGAGATTTCGTATCAGCACTCCCACTCTGTTCATCCCATCACCTATAATTTTGTCAAAGCAGTCGGACTAATCCTAGGAATACAAGATCTTCCATACGCATCAAGGAAGCCAAAGACCACTCCCACAAGAGTTGTTGTCTCATCAGTGGAAGAAGCAGTTCTTGCCACGCTCGAAGGTCTCGCAGAAGTTGTTGAGAATAGAGAGGAACCTCTAGTCTTATGATAGGGAGAAAAGGACACCCTCATGATCTTGGGCTCATACTATGGTACAAGAGGCAGAGGGGAAGGCAGCAGAGGAGGTGGAGGTGGAGACAAACCAACAGACTCAGAGCCAGAACTATCAAATTCTAAAGAAGAGGAGGAGGACGAAGAAAAAGAAGACATGGCTGACCAAAAATTGGAATGGATTACTGAGGGACCATTGGCTCTCTCGAGTGCTTTGCACAGGATGCCAAAGCATTCAAAGATAATGTTGACAATGTATGATCCTGACAGAAAAGTGAAGGCAAAAGACCACTTGGACAACTTCTACTTGTAATTGCAGACACTCGAGGTACGACATGATGACGTTGCATGGCCACATAGCAGTATGGTATCACAACCTTCCTGTCAATTCCATCCATAATTGGAGTATGTTCAAAAGGATGTTTTTGGAAAAAAATTCTGATAACAAGACCACTACCATGTTGCTCAAAGAGTTGGCTAGTCTGAAGATGGAGTTGAAAGAAAAGGTAAAATATTTTAATCAAGGTTTTTGTGCATATTGAATAAGCTTTCGGCAAACACAAAACCTCATGACTCCATCACTCTCGACTATTATACGTTCGCACTACCAACTAGTATTTAATAATTCCTCAAGTGAGTTGTGAAACCAACGTCACTAGAGAACTGCGAAGAGGCGATCATTGTGGAAAAATTTCTGGACGTGATTGGAGTCATCAAGGATGATGAACTAGCAAAGGAATCCATAGATGCAAGCAGGAAGCCCCAAGCTTTAGCAAGTAAGGGTAAAGACAAGGAAGCAAGTGACATTGAAACCCTTACTCATCTCTAAACTAAAGAAACAAATGACTGAGACATCTGCGAGTAGACAGCCTCCCAGACAATTGAAAGGAAGCATGTCATCAAGAAGAAACCACTTCCAGGCTAAAACTACATAGACCTCCAACTCAGTGTTCTAGACGAAGCTGTGCGTGAACGAATATTTTTGTTCATTCCATGAAGACATTCACCTGGAAGGGACTTGTCTGAAATGGAAATGAGTTGCAGATTTAGTATGCAACCATATGCCAAATGCAGTAAACAATGTACAATACCAACTAAGAGACATAGACGATGAGGAAGATGTTGCATCTGATGAGGCACTCAGTACTAGGCAGGTGATCAACATGTATCAGTGCTTGCAAGCAGCGCAGAAAATGAACACCGAGAAGCAGCCCCCAAAGCAAAATGGTCGATACAATCTAAGAAATCAAGGGTCCCCCCCCCCCCCATGATTGGGGAAATGTGAGAAAGGCTTGAATTGTTGAGAAATGTTAATCCACCAACTTTCCAAAAGTAGAAATCACAAAGCAATCCCAGGAATATAGCTGCAAACAAGAGTACACCCATGAGCAATAAACTGTAGAACACTTTTCCTGATAGCACAAGCACAAGTCTAACCTCAGAAATCTTAGTGAGTCTACCTGCTCTTGATTACAACATTGTGGAAGATATGAAGAAAAATCATTCAAACATCTCTTTGTTCGAGTTAGCTAAGATCCAGGATCAGCAGGATATTCTACTGCGCGCATTGGGGCAAACATCTGCAAACAACACAGCCTCTATTAGCAAGGGAGAAAGCACATCTCCGTGTTCACTCACAACTATTCTCAACACACTCCAGATGGAAGAAGAAAACTCTATCTACCCTCCATTATTGCTTGAAATATTTAGCTGCAATGTTCACAACTGCTTGGTTGATTCTAGCGCATCAGCCAACGTCATGGCACTCTCCATTGTTAAGTAGATCAATGCACAATGGAGAAAGACATCTGCGCAGATCATCCAGCTTGTTCAAACATGCATACCAATCATTGGTGAACTTTGGGATGTGATCATATAATTATCTCATGACGACCGAGTTCACTAGTGCATCAACATTGTCATTATGGACATATTGGAAGCATATGGCTTACTGCTTAGGAGAGACTGGTCTTGCAAGTTGAATGGGTACTTTTCTACAGACTAGTCACACTTGTGGCTTTTGTACCAAGGCAAAATAAATCATATCCAGGTGTTATCCAAGAGATACATGAGACACAATGTCCCTCCTATCAATGGTGAGAACGAATCGTTCGCTTTCGTGGAACTCATGTTCGGAAAATACCTCTTGGAAACAACGTTGGGGTGTTATCTTACACAGCCAGCTGCATCCCCACCAGACATGCAGTTGGGTCTCCTTCTGTTAGGCCCCTATACTACTAGTGTAACCCCGTATTGTTATTAGTACAACCCCCTTATTATATTGATGTACCCATGTAGTGCCCATATTGTCACTATTGTTCCCCATAGAAGCCCACTATTGTTATTATTGTGCCCTTATATTATTATTGTTATGTCGGCTCTAATTATGTTATGACCCCTTAGACTCCTATATATAGAAAGGAGGCCTTTTCATTTGTATCATACAAGAATTGTTCATTAGTTAATGTAAAGGAGGTTGCCCCCCTCGAAGAGGCTGAATTCAAGTCGTTGATCTATCTTTTTCTATCTTTTCTTGAGCTGGTTTCATAACATTTGGTATCAGAGCTTTGGATTCTAGGGTTTCGCTGCTCCAAACAAGTCATCGTGGAATTTTCGCTATAACTTTTTTTCTGTGATGTTTCAGAAGTCGCAAAAAAAACCCATTTGAGAATACTTGGCGTTGAACTTTGGTTCCGAATTTCAGAGCGTTTCGCAAGATATTTTCGGAGATATGATCTGAGGAAGTTTGCCTTTTTGCAGACTCCTGAATTACACTCAAAATAGGTGACCTGGGGAAAATCGTCACAACTTTCTTTCTGAGCATCGGATTGAAATTTCGTAAGAAGGTACAGAAATAGGATGGACTTTAGTTTTCATTTATATATGTTTCAGAGTCAAAGGTTGAAACAATGACACGTGGCACGTCGTACAAGTTCGCTCTACTGAATTAGTCTATAATCAGGTCACTGTGGGAGATTTGGAATAACTCTTCATTGGAGAATCCAATTGGGGTTAGACTAGTGGCATTGGAAAGAGGATACAGAGGACTACTACAGGTTGAAATTTTAGAACTTAAAGATTTGAAAGTATAGAGTTACAGTCATTTCAAGATCGTGCTCCTAAAATCAAGAAAAAGCAAGATGAGGAAGTTTGATGGCAAGGATCCGGT